>BQKN01058195.1:38814-78596 GCA_022839385.1 Asparagus kiusianus | reverse complement strand
TCATTAATGATGGCCAACTCATTATCCAATAGGAGGGGGACACCTCACTTGTCCCCCCTATTGGTCCCATATTTTGGGTCCTTGAAAATTTTTTCTATCAAGATAAGTACCCAAAATCTTTTTTTTTTCGGATTATGTTTATGGTTCTAATTTTGCAAAATTTTGTCTTTTATTCTAATTTTATATCAATAATATTACATGTCTTTTTTAGTCATTTAACAAATTTAAGCTAGTTGTACATGTACTTTTGCCAAACAGCTCTACTTCAATCAACTAGCTACACAGCTATCAGCTTTCAGCTATAATTTAACAGCTAGTTTAACAGCTTTCAGCTATAATCTCGCAGCTTTCAGCTAGTTTTGCCAAACACAGCCAAAAGCTTGCTCCCGATGTCTGTTTCAAGATAAAACAAAGTATTCATTCAACCCCAAAAATAGGCATCCCCAAACTTCAGTTTCTCACATCCCGAGGCAATATAATGGCTATCTCTTGCTGCTGCATCGTCAACCCATTAAATTCCCCTTTTCTCTCCTCATCATTTAACGGATTTCTTGGATACCCAACTCCCCAATTTCTCCAAACCCTTATTAGAAAAACAACCCAAATCAAAGGCTTGAGAAATTCTGAGAAATCAACAAAAACAAGCAACAATTCAACTCCTGGTTTCAGGATTAGATGTGGGTTTTTGCCTCTGGATCCGTGGGCACCCAGCATTGGTTCTCAGAGTGTAGCCTCTCAGCTCTTTGCTGCCTCTCTCTTCCCTTATTTGGGTTTCTTGTACTTCATCACCAAGTCCAAGACTGCCCCCAAGCTCACCCTTGTTGGGTTCTACTTCTTGCTTGCGTTTGTTGGCGCTACGAGTAGGTCACTGTCTCCTTTTGAATTATTTCATATGAACTGTTTGATGAAATGTCTGCACATTTCATAGACACCCATCTTGTTTATTTGCTTATAGAATTTTATTGGGACTTTTTTTTATCTGTTGGTAATGAGGTCAGATTATGCACTGTAAGTTGAGTACTTACTTTATCCCCCCCGCATCAAGTTTTGTTAGGAATTTGGGTTTCTTGTGCACCTGTAGTAAAATTTCAGCAAACACTGTTTACTTGTACGCTTGTCTTGTAAGTGGATTAATAATTAGAGAAAATTAACTTGTTTTGCCTAATATGGGTAAAGGACTAATTATACATTGGAAGACTAGTATTACTATACTAAACTTTGGGGATAAAAGTATTAGTTAATTATGAGAATCACTTCAATGTTTCTTATGAAAGCTGTTCACGATTTAGTGATGGGAGCCGTGGTGAGCAAATAGATTGATTACTGGACCGTAATTCTGGCATCTTTCCTCTCATAAAAGTAGTTAATTAATTAGGTCTATTTGTAAAATCCTATGAAATACCTAAAAGTAACCATTTTCGTTATTTAAGATCAATCATTCATCAAGATGTGATATTGAGGATGGTGTTGTCCATTGAATCAAATCAGGATGATTAAAAAGGAATAGTGCTTTTGGAATCTTACGTGATTGTAGAATAACTACAAGATTTAAGGAAAAATTCTATAAAACGGTTAATAGACCGACAATGCTTTATTGATCAGAATGTTGGGCAATTAATAATATGTGCAAGAAATGGGTGAAGCATAAATGGGAATGTTACAATGGTCTTGTGGGTATACACTAAATTCCGCGATTCCTTGGAACCCCCCCCCCCTTCAAACCGTTGGACAATTCCTAGAAACTAATTCCTAATACATTTGCGAACTAATTCCTTCTGACACACTAATTGGTTCCCCAAAATTTGCTTACCAAATTTACAAGTGTGAGGGTGAAGAAGTCCCTTTAAGTGCCCATTCACAGGACACGATGCAACTCTGCGACGGAGTGAAAGCGCACAATAGAATATATGAGAAAATGACTTTAATATAATTAAATATGTACGTTAATAAAACAGGAAATGAAACCATGCTCCCAACATGAACTATGGGAAAAGAAAAACAAAACAAAAAACAAACTCTATAACAAAGAAGTATTTTGAGCATTTTATATGAAAAACTATTGAAATGCATAATTAGCTTTCTAGTTTCTAGTTTTCTACTATATACTTTGAAAAAATTTAACCACACCCAAAAAGAATTTACACTACATCATTGACTGAACTTGCGTACCGAAGCAAGCTATCCTCCTTTGAATCCAATTTTACCAAGTGGCGAATCACGTACTCGAATTCGTACCATGACCCGCTATGTTTTACATATTGTGTAACTATGAGATGCAATAAGACACGAGTACGTTCATAGGATATTAGAGGTTTCTTGGGATAGAATGAGAGAGAATCAGTTTGAGATGGTTTGGTCTTGTATAACCTAGCTTTTTTAGTGTGCTAGTTAGGAAAATAATAGTATTATAGTTAATAGGAAAAATATATCTCGAGGTGGACCTAAAAGAACTTGGTTGGAATCAATTAAGGAAGATATTATTATCGTTAGCAAGGAAGATGGCTCAAAATAAAACTGCACGGAAGAAGTGGATTCATGCAGCCTACCCTAAAAATTTAGGATAAGGCTTTATTTTCGTTGTCGTCATTGTTGTTGTAAAACCATACGAAGTTCTACTATTGATCTGGACATTTTGGTTATTACTTGTTAAGCAATTAGATATATATGATGGACTCGGCTGAGTGGTCCACAATTATTGTATAAGTTGGCTTAAATGTACTTTATTACTGTAAAATTTCACTGTTTTTAAACTTTGGTACCCTGAATTTCATATTTACCCGTAATGTCCCAAAGTTACCTGACTTTTAGCTGTAATACCTGCTATCACATCATGATTCAAAATTGTATTTAAAATGCATCGTGTGATTATCGCATTATAATATATGAACTCCTATCCCTCAAGACTGAAAAGAAATCCCTCGTGTCTTTCTCCCTCCTCCAGCTATTTAACACTAAACCCATTGAAAGTAAAGCAATAAATCCATTTCATCACTATTGCAAAGTCAAATGCTTGAAATTGGCATTGGACTACAACAGTACAACCTATGTTTTAACAAATTTCACAGCCAAAACAGGGATTAATGGCTACTACTTTCATTTAATCCCCTATCTGTTTAAGCGAATAAGCTACAACAGTACAATCAATGTTTTGACAAATGTTTGAAGAATCAAAAAGGAAAATAAGGAACAAAAGTTCTGCAGGAAATTGAGATTAAATGAAAGGTATAAGATGCAGATGTTATCCGTGTAATTTTTGCATGTTCATCAATAATGCTTTCCGCAACACTTATGGCCTTTGATTGTTCATTTGGAGTTCCTTGAGCTCTTCAATTAGTTCCAGCTTGATGTAGAAAGTACCTGGATATTGTTTGAGTCTGAGCAATGTTTCCTTGGGTCAATGCACGCTGCAGATTTTTGAGGCAAGACAGATCATGAAGCTGTTGTAGATCTTTAAGGCAAGTTCTTCAAGCCTTTTTATTCTGCTTCACATTTTCTCTAAGGATACAAATATAACCCCTCTAGATTGTTATGACAAATCACCACTCCAAGAACCCCACATTAGAGATACAGATAAACACTCACTCAGTGGAATCTATCAAAGAAATGTGGAGCAAGGATAAAGGCACAAAACATAATTTTAATCAACTTAACGACGACTTTTCTATTAGATTTTGAAGCTATATGTAGGCTTGAAACAACCCTTTAAGCAATGCTGCAGAAAATGCTAGGCGACCTATGCATTGGACCCGACGTCTAGCGCCTAGGTGGGAGCCTAGGCGGCGTCTAGGTGTTGTGCGCAGCGGAAGCTCGAAACCACAGGAACAAGAACGAGATATATCACAACCAATAAGACAAACACAATACCACAGCAAGACAAACGAATTTTACGTGATTTGGTAAGTTGCCTACGTCCACGGGGCAAGGAGGGGGAGTTCTTACTATTAGAAATCAAGAGAATACCAATAGGGCTACAAATCTCACTAATAGACCCTAAAACAAAGTCTCTAGATCTCTCACAACTCTTCCACAATTGGATGCAGCAATCCCCTCTCAAATACTGCTCAAAACATCCTTGCTTAACCCTAATTAATTAGGATTAAGATTATCTATCAACTCAGAACAAAACGGGTCAGAAAACCAAACTCAACTGTAGACCCGAATCACGGTCGATCGCAGAACCACGCGCGGTCGACCGGATCCAACGACCGAGACTAAAAACCCCTATAGGGTTTGGCTGGTCGATCACAAAACCCATCGTGATTGACCGCAAAAAGTCTAGAGACTTTTCTCAGTCGTGTGCATGTTTGCGGCCGATCGTCGCGTCATCCGCGGTCGATCGTGAAACTGCCAGAATGTCTCCTGCTATTTTTCTTGCGGTCTTCGTTGTTATGCTCGTCATTTCTTCAATTCTCCACCTCGACGAACGTTTCTATCAAAACTGAGCCGATACCAAAACATCCAAATGTCCCACTTGTTACGTCCAGGACGAAGTGAAAAATAACCCACTTCAACGGACTCAATCCATAACAAGTCGGGAACCCAAACGAGAGCTCAAACACTCTTCCCCCCATCGAAATCAACAAATCCAACCGGCTGCATCAAACAAGAGTGCCTACGTATCCTCTTACCCAAGGAATTAAGACGAACGTAGTTCACCCAAATGGCCTCCAAAGGCCCTCAACACTGAAGAATGTTCAATAACTTCAAACAATGACCAAATTTCACATCTGAAACAACTTTGGTTAACATATCCGTAGGGTTGTCATTCGTGTGGACATTCTCTAATATGACGTCTCCATCATCCAATACGTCACGAACCAAGTGGAATCTGACGTCAATATGCTTCGTGCGTGCATGATAAACCTGGTTCTTCGCCAAATAGATAGCTGACATGCTATCATAATATACCCGAAGGGTCTCCTGTGTAATCCCCAAGTCCTCCAACAATCCACGCAACCATAAAGTCTCCTTAACAGCTTCAGTCACCGTCATATACTCCACCTCTGTAGTAAAGAGAGCCACTGTAGACTGAATTGTACATCTCCAACATACCAGTGCTCCTGCCAATGTAAATACATATCCTGAAGTAGACCGGCGCTTGTCAAGATCCTCCGCATAGTTTGAATTCACGTAACCAATACAATCATGCCCATTCTTCTCACTTTTCTAAAAAATCAATCCAACATCCACGGTGCCTTTAACATACCGTAGAATCCACTTCACGGCCTTCCAATGACCCTTTCCGGGGTCGTGCATGTACCTCGATATCATGCTCACCGTCTGTGACAAATCTGACCTTGTACACACCATCACATACATCAAGCTAATGAAGCTATCTACTGCACTGGTATATGGAACTCTCGACATGTAATCTCTGTCCTCAACAGAAATATGTGACATATTAGCTGAAAGCTTAAAGTGGGGAGTCAATGCAGTGCTAACTGCTTTTACATTATCATCAAAGCTGAATTTCTTCAACTTTTTCTGCAAGTAACTCCTCTGTGTAAGCTTTAATCTCCCCTTTACCCTGTCTCTCTCGATCTCCATACTCAATATCTTCTTAGCTTTACCAAGATCCTTCATCTCGAACTCGGATGACAGCTCCTCTTTTAATTTTTAAATAGCCGAAGAATTCTTGGAAGCAATAAGCATATCGTCAACATATAAAAGCAAATATATGTGCTCACCATCCTGTAGTTTGTGCATGTAAACACATGGGTCATATGGCTCCTCGTGTACCCATGGCCAATCATAAAGCTGTCGAATCTCTTGTACCACTGTCGCGGCGATTGTTTCAATTCATAAAGAGACTTCTTCAGCTTGCACACCAAATCTTCTTTTCTTGTAGCTTTGAACCCCAAGGGTTGTGTCATGTAGATATTCTCATCTAAATTTTCATGTAGAAATATTGTCTTCACATCCATCTAGACCAAATCTAAATCCAGTTGTGCCACCAATGCTAATAAAATTCGAATCGACGAATGCTTCACAATAGGTAAAAATACCTAGTTATAATCAACGTCCTCAAGCTGTGCATATCCCTTAGCAACCAATCTGGCTTTGTACCTAATATCTCTAATAGAAGATCCCTTCTTCTTCACATATACACACTTGCAATCAATAATTTTCTTACCTTTAGGTAGCTTTGTAAGTTTCTAAATATCGTTCTTCTGAAGACCGCATCTCCTCATCCATAGCTTTTCTCCACCTGATCGAATCGGGGTTAGACTCTGTCTCCCTGAATGTGGATGAAATCATATCATCAACGTCCTCCACTGATAATGCATATGTGACCATAACATCATTATACCTAGCTGACCGACGAATCACCCTTCTAGGTCTATTCGCTGCAATAGACTTCTGAACATGATCCTGCTCCTGAGTGTCATAATCCACTGTATCCTCTATCTGCTTAACTGTCATCCCATCTCCTCTCAGTGTCACCTCTATAGGAACCTCAATAGATACAATGCTATCTGGAGTGGGTGGAGTCACATCATCCTCCACCTACTGTGATATCTCTCGAATCTGGTCTTTCACCTGCCAAGGAACTTGAGACCTCATCATGTACGCCTTATCAAATATGACATCCCTGCTAATAACTATCTTCTTGTCCTGTGGATCTCATAACTTGAAGCCTTTAACTCCATCTCTAAATCCCACAAAGACTGCCTTCCTCGCCCTCGGATTCAATTTATCTTCACTAACATGATAATAAGCAGGACACTCAAATATCCGAAGCGACTCATAGTCACTAGCTACCGAACCAGACCAACGCTCCAAATGAGTCTTTCCCTGTATCGCAATGCACGACAACCTATTAACGAGATGGCTCGCATAAACCAACGCCTCGGTCCAAAAGGATCTAGGCAATCTACTCTGCGTTATCATATATCGCACATTCTTCAGTAAGTTACGATTCAATCTCTCAGCCATCCCGTTCTGTTACGACGTCTCTCTAACTGTGAAGTACCACCTAATATCGTGATCCCTGCAAAACTACAGAAACGGGTCACTCTTATACTCTCCACCGTTATCTGAACGTAGAGCCTTCATCTTTCTACTTGTCTGCAGCTTCATTTTCTTCTTCCACTCCACAAAAATATCCAGGACCTCATGTTTATGATTCATTAGGTATACTCAATTTCTCCTGAAATAGTCAATGAAAGTGATAAAATAGTTGGTCCCACTAAGTGATGTATTCTTGAAAGGACCCCAAACATCTGTGTGAACGTAATCCAATATACCTTAGGTGTTGTGAATAGCGATGCCAAACTTCACTCTAGTTTTCTTTCAAAGTACACAATGCTTACACAAATCTATCTTACAGGTTTTAGCACCTTTCAATAGCCCTTATTTCGTCAATGACTGCAGAAACTTATCACATGTGTGTCCTAATCTCATGTGTCATAAAGCGGTAGTGTCCTCCTCTGTAGTAATAGAAGCTGCCAGACCCCCTGTAACTGTCTTACCCTTCAAATAGTATAGGAAGTTTTCTATGACTCCTCGCATCACCACCATAGAACCCTTCGTGACCTTCACGGTAGCATCCTCTAAGGTCACTCAATAACCAGCTGCCTCCAAAGTACCAAAAGAAATGATGTTCTTCGTCAACTGCGGCACGAACCTCACTTCTTTTAACTCTCTTACCACACCATCATGCATCCTGATCCGGACTGAACCAATACCACCAATAAGGCATACGTGGTCATTACCCATAAGCATGATATTCTCTCTTTCCAGCTCCTCAAAGCTGGAGAACCAGTCCCTCCTCAGGCAAATATGATATGTGTCTCCCAAATTCAACATCCACTCCGTGGAGTCGCCATAGCAAACCGATGGTAGTACAAGGTACGAATAGCCTGAAGAATCTAAATCTGAATGTTCACCAACTGCCTTTGTAATATTCACTTCTGAAGCTTGTACAACTTTTTCCTTGTTCTTCTTAATTTTTTCCTTCCATTTTGGGCAGCCAATCTTCCAATGTCCTTCTTCTTTACAATACCGATATTGATTTCTACTAGCACTCTTACAGGCACCTCTATTCTTCGATTTTGAACGGTTGACTTGGCGACGGTTTGGACTACGACCTCGAACTGCTAATGCATCTCCCGATGCATTCTCGGAGGATTTGCCATCACTCTTTCTCAGCTCATAATTCACCAATGCTGATGTTACCTCATTGTAGCTAACAGTAGTTCTTTCATTGATCATAATGAGAGCGAACGTATCATAATCATCATCGGGCAACGAACATAAAAGTAGCATCGTCTTGTCTTCATCCTCAACCATGATGTTCATATTGGTCATATCTGAAAGTAGCTTCGTGAAATTGTTGACATGCTCCCTAATAAAAACTCCCCTCTTCATATTGAACTGGTAAAACCTTTTCTTTAAGTTAAGCCGATTCTCAATGCTTTTCGTAAGATACTTCTCATTAAGCGTTTTTCATAATCTCTTCGCCGACGTCTCGTTTATCACGTCATAAATAAGATCCAGCGTCAAGCATGACCGAATAACTCCACAAGCCCTACTATTCATCTTCTTCCAAACATTGTCCTCCATATCAGCGGGTTTCTCTTGTAACTCAAGAGTCCTCCAAATTCTGTGCATCCAACGTGTCTATCACCTGACACCTCCACAAACCGAAATTGATCTTGCCGTCAAACTTCAGAACATCAATCTTAGTATTATTGATGCTCAGACTCTGTATCACCTTCGTAAGAGACGAACCTAATGTGCTTGCTTCTCTCATATTATCGATCTAACTCTTCAAATGAGAATTATTCACCAAATCCTTTGAACAAGCCTCAAGCCAAACCTGAAGTTCTAATACCACTTGTTGTGCGCGGCGGAAGCTCGAAACCACACGAACAAGAACGAGATAAATCACAATCAATAAGACAAACACAATACCACAGCGAGACAAACGAATTTTACGTGGTTCGGTAAGTTACCTACGTCCACGGGATAAGGAGGGGGAGTTCTTACTATTAGAAATCAAGATAATACAAATAAGGCTATAAATCTTACCAATAGATCCTAAAACAAAGCCTCTAGATCTCTCACAACTCTCCCACAATTGGATGCAGTAATCTCCTCTAAAAGACTGCTCAAAACATCTTTGCTTAACCCTAATTAATTAGGATTAATATTATATATCAACTCAGAACGAAACGGGTCAGAAAACCAAACTCAACTGCAGACCCAACTCGCGGTCGACCGCAGAACCACGCGCGATCGACCGGATCTAACGACCGAGACTAAAAACCCTACAGGGTTTGACCGGTCGAACGCAGAACCCATCGCGGTCGACCGCGAAAAGTCCAGAGACTTTTCTTAGTCGTGTGCACGTTTGCGGTCGACCGTCGCGTTATCCGCGGTTGACAGCAAAACTGCCAGAATGTCTCCTGCGGTCTTTGTTGCTGTGCTCGCCATTTCTTCACTAGGAAGTTTTCCTATTTTTTATTTTTTAATTATAATGATTGATAGTAAATGTCAATATTACAGAAATCTTAGGCGTTGGGCTGGCACGCGGGCGGATTTCTTTCTTCGTATGAATGGTGGTTGAGGAGGTTTTGCTAAAGGTTGAAGGAGATAAAGGAGGTGTTCATAGTTGGAGGATGGAGGAATTTCGAGGAATTCGAGGAGGTTGGAGGACGTAGAGGCTGCAACAAAGGAAATCACGATTAAGACCTAAATGATCTAGTCGATATAAGCAGCCCACACTCCCTTATGCATTCCTAAAGCTTAGGTGGACAACCTACGTTAGCCTAGGTGCTTGGTACTAGGAGAGCGACATAGGTATAGTCTAAGCCTAGGCCTACGCCTAGATAGGCTAGGTGGAGGCTTTTTGAAACATTGCCTTCAGGCATGGGAGGAAGACATTTAATGACATTGATAACTAATAGAACCTAGGAGATTTAAAAGACTTCATGCAGGCCAGATTTGCCACCCTTCAGTATTCTCACCATAACTTTCAACACAGATTTCCAAATTAAGCATAATCAATCTTGATGGAAACTAGACTCAAATACGATTATCAATTTAATTGGTGAGTCATTTGGACCTATGAAGCACCGACACGTGGAAATAAGCCCCGAGTCCGTGTCCGACACGTGTCGGACGCGGACACGCGTACGACACTCGTCAGACACGCGTTCGACACGCGTCGGACACGCGGTCAACGCCGCCGACACACGTCAACGCCCCGGCACTCGTGTCGACTCGTTCCCGACACGGCTAGACTCGTTCCCGACATGGCTGAGAAGGCGAACAAAAAAGAAAAACCCAAAACCCAAACCCAAACCCTAATTTCTTCACTCACCCGATCGGCTGGGATTCACGAACAAAAAAGAAAACGCCACCATAATCCCTTCGTCTCTTTGTCGGCTCGTCCTCGTCCTCGTCCACAATCCCTTCGTCGGCTCGTCAGGAGGAGACGCTGGCCTCGCCGGAGGCGGAGTTGGAGGCAGTCATCGCCGATGTGTTCTTTAATTCTGTCGGCATCTCTTTGTGAAAACTTTGGTGGATATTTCGGCCTGAAACTGCTGTTGCTGCTGGAACCGCAGACTGACGAGCCCAGCGCCGCTAACCCGCGTGGCGGAGCAGGATGCCGAAACCCTAGCTCATGGTTCAGGTAGCCGAACCCACTGGTGACCGAAACCAAAGGGAAGGGGCGGTATTGGTGCAAGTGAGGGCGAGGGCTAGGGCTGAGGGCAAAATGGTCTTTTGGAGGGGGCGGAGGATGAGGAGGAGCTAGATCTGGTCACGGATGAAGGAGGTCTTGTGGGAGAGATTATTATTACAGCTCCATTGAAATCTTTATCTTTCCTTTGGTGAGCGCCTCGTGAGGAGAGAGTCTATGCCTTGGGTTTGGTATTTGAGATCATTTCTCTATTTGAACTTTAATGAGCTGGTGAGTGGTGGCAGACAGCTTGCAAATGATGTGACTTGGGCATTGAAATTACACACATGGGTCCTGCAGAGAGACGTAGGACAGCTTGCAAATAAAGTGACTTGGGCATTGAAAACACCCTTGACTTTAGGATTTTGTGTTTGAGGATTACATTTTAGTTTATTGTTTGAATTTTATAAATTTATCTATATATAATAATAATATTAAAAATTCTAGCCGTGTCGCCATGTCCTTTTTTTTTGGGTTTTGTCGTGTCCGTGTCCACGTGTTGTGTCCGTGTCTGTGCTTCATAGATTTGGACTTCTCCGAGAAAGTCAGAAAACAATATCGATTATGTGACAGTCCACAGAATCCAATGTTGCGATTTGGTTTCCATCATGGGTGACCGTACCTTTCCTTTTGTGATGCCATGGCCAGGCTGAAGCTCGTCTGCCTTATATTCGTTTCTCTGAGTGAGCTTATTTGGAGCGAAACTGGTTGTTCGTTTGTTTTGCTAGCCATTTCTCTTAAAATTATTCGACTTGTTTAAGTTGTTTTGTTCTCTAGGCCTTTTCTTGATTTCTTTTATTCTGTTCATTTCATTGCTTATCAAACAATTTGTTCTAGCTTATCCCGTGTGAAAAAATGTCCATTATTTAGATTTCATATATTTCTTAGATCAATATATAATTTATCAAGCTCTTAGTTACCTTTGCTCATTTCTTGTTGCATGTACCGATGGTTGTCAATAGTCCCTGCTGGAATTTATGGTAACTTCTCTACCATTTATGGTTTAACTATCTAATGTACCAAGAACTGTTATATTTACTATGAAATTGTTATTGTCTAACAGCAAAAGTGAACTATGGCACCTCTTTGGCCAATGTTGATTGGCTGCATGGTGGTGCAGAATCATTACTTACTATTACCAACTTGCTCATTGTTTTGGGATTGAGAGAGGGCTTAAGGAGGCTCCGGGCTGTAAATAGGGACACACCACTGGCTGATTCTAAAACAAAAGAGCAGTCTTCTATCTAGGTAATACATTTTTCGTATTTGAATGTCTGATCGTAGATAGATATTGAATACTTAATTCCTTAATTTAACAAATCCAAGTGTGCTGCATAAAAGTTGCAGTTGTGAAAATTTAAAATGGGAACTTGCAACTGGCTTCATTGTAAAGTATTTAATAAGCACATTGTTTTAGCTTCTTTAGCTTCTTTAGTATTATTGAAGGAAACATCTTTCTTTTCCTTCTATTTTATTTTGTAGCCAATACCAAGCTTTTATATCTGAATTTGGATTTCTCTATCATAACCTGATAGGTGTTTCCTGTGGTTAATATTTAAGAGATGATGTTCGTCATTTTCTTCCAACTTGGTCAGAGTCATAGTTCTAGGTTATTTTTAGAGACATTGCAAGCACTTGGTCTGAGTCATAGTTGTTCTAGGTTATTTTTGGAGACATATTGGAAGTATCCTATAACAAATGGTTTAATTTTTTTGACTATCAATTCAAAGAATATACTAGATTAAGATCTTTTCCAAGTGACATCTCAATTTTATATGGGTCCAAGTGGTACGCGTTGTGCATTCCTTAGCACAATGTTTATTTGAAGGATGATGCTGGAACCCTGAAATCATTGAGAAACTATTTTGCTCAATGCTGAAAGCTTTCGATTCAAGGTAGTTCTCATGACTGGATTAAAATAAGCCATTATACAAAGATTAAGGCAATGGTATCAGCTGAAGTTGACTTGATGAATGGATAAATTTCGAGCTATTGGAAAATTGAAGGCAAATTTGCAATTTCCTATATTTGGCATCAAGTGTCATTGACTTCTTAAAACAGGAAAATAATAAATCATGCAATGATGTGCTCACAACCACGAGGAACTATTCTGAACATCTTCGCTGGTAGAATCATTGAAATGCTTTTCATTGTTAGAAAGACAAAGCTTCCTGATTTTATTAAGGACACATTTTTGAAAACACCCATTTTTGAAATTTATATAGCAAAATCGACCGTTTCTGAAAAAATCAGCAAAACCGACCCTTTTCAGATGAGAAGGGTCGGTTTTGCTGTTGAAGTGTTTTTGCGAACTGCACGGGACTAGTAGTCCCGTGCACCCGTGCATTTCGTTTTCTTTTCAAAACGAACCGCATTTATCCGCAACCGCCTCAAAAATCCTCCTCGAGCTAGATCCAGTGGCTGTGGTGCCATTCTTCGATCCCTTAGGAGAGTAGAACTCGTTGTCGGAGTCAGTGGCATTTCTGTGATTAGGCTTGGGGTTTCGGGACAAAGGCGGAAGCGGCCTGAGCTCGGGCGAGCCAGGCTTACGGTACGACAACGGCGGGGAGTTCGACGCCCTGACGGTTTGACCCTGGATCGGCCGAGAATCTACGACCATGTTGAGGTAGAGGAAGCCGGCGGAAGCGGCGGGGGGAGGAGGAGGGGGTTCCGGTGACATGGCGGGGGGAGGGACGAGGGGCTTGAAGGAGGTGGGGCCGATGTTGCGGGGGGTCGTGGAGCGGCGACAGCGGCGGTGGAAGGGGAAGGAGAGGGAGAGGATGAGGAGGGAGGGCGATGAGGGAGAAGAGGATGGAGAGGAGGAGCTTGGAGTGGGAGTGAGGGGCAGAATGGGAAGAGGAGTTAGGGTAGGTGAGGGAGGAGATGTTGGCGAGGATGGTGTGGTCGACGGAGGAGGAGAGGAGAGGGGGAGGGGTGTGGTACTCTGGGAAGAAGGGGGGCTGGGGTTGGAGGAGAAGGGGTATTTCGGGAAGGGAGGGGATGTGGGTCAGGTGATGGGAGGCGAAGGACTCGAGATCTGCAGTTCGTTTTTAAAAGAAAACGAAATGCACGAGACTGCTAGTCCCGTGCAGTTCGTAAAAACACTTCGGCAACAAAACCGACCCTTTTCAGATCTGAAAGGGATCGGTTTTGCTGATTTTTTCAGAAATGGTCGATTTTGCTATATAAATTTTAAAAATGGGTTTTTTCAAAAATTTGTCCTTTTATTAATAAGAGAAGTACCTAGTAAGAGTGAAGAATGTCTACTGCAATTTGAAGCATTGCTTATCCAAATGGAATTTAGCTCTTTGACTTCTATTATTGCCTGAAGATGAATATATCACAAACCGCCCCATTTTTGGCTCAATTGGGTGCATTTGGACTCACTTATTCATGATTGGGTCAATGAAGATCCTAGGGTTTTCTAGTGTTTTCTTGGATAATAAAGGTATGATAAATATCTTGTATCTAGAAGCTTCTAGGAAGTCTCATTAAAATATCTAAGGACCATTGTAAAAGCTTCTAGAAAGTCCCATATAAATATCTAGGGAGATATTTTAAGAGAAGAGTCTAGAGACTCAATCTTAATCATTGATTATAAGAACAATCTAGAAGGCTAATCATAGTCATCCATTGTAAGCTAGCTTTGCCTATAAATAGGGGCTAATGTATTTCATTTGTATCAAGCAAGAGTTGCTAAGCAATAAAGCAATAAGAGCTTCCAATTCCACTCTTGAGTGTTTTCTTCCCTTCTCTTGAATGAGTGTTTGAGGGATTAGGCTGACTTAGCCATTCTAGTGAGGGAAAGAGTGACTAAGTGCCGCACGACTTCGAGTGAGGTTTGTGGTGAAAGAATCAGCCCGTGATATTTGGTATCAGAGCCAAGGTTTGGAAGTGATAATGTCGAGCTCCGACCTTCGTTCCGAAGTACTTGGTGTGGTGGATCCGAAGGATGTTCCAAGGCAACGTAAGGATAAATCTCATGACATCATGATGACGTCGGATGCACGGTTGGCTAAGGTGGAGCTTACCGTGGCGGATAAGATGGAGGCTTTCGACGAGCGCATCGAGAAGTTGGAGTCTGCAGGAGACGAACTTCAGGAGGAGATGCAGTCGGCCTTGAATTCCGCCTTCGACATGCTACAACAAGGGATCACATCCGTACGTGAGGAGTGTGCATTCTTACGGAGCCAAGGAGAAATGTTCCTGAAGGAGATGGCTGAATTTAAAGAAAAGTTCAGCCAATATGATGCTATCTTGGCAACTCGAAGTATGATTTCACAACCTTTCATGGCTAAAGATACTCCTAAACCGAAGCCGTATAAAGGAGCTAGGGGTGCCCGGGAGATTGATAACTTCCTATGGAACATGGAAGTATACTTCAATGCTGCCGGATATAGGGATGATGCAACCAAGCTCCAAGCCATACCTCTCTATCTCGAAGACATCGCTACGTTATGGTGGCGTAGACGATGCGAGGATATGAAAAAGGGTACATGCTCCATTACTACTTGGGAAGAATTCAAGGCAGATCTAAAGCGGCAATTCTACTCGGAGAATGCTGAGGATGAGGCCCGAGGTAAACTCCGTCGCCTTACTCAAAAAGGTTCAATTCGTGATTATGTGAAAGAATTTTTAGAGTTGCTGCTGGAGATCCCGGACATGGGCGAGAAGGACTCTCTATTCTCGTTCATGGATGGCCTCGCGGGATGGGCTAAGATGGAGTTACAAAGGCGTGGCGTTCAGACTCTGGCCCAAACAATGCAAGTAGCCGAGTCGCTGATCGAGTTCAAGAAGGTGAACAACTCGTCCAAGCCAAAGGATAAAAAGGGTACGCTTACTAAAGGTGGGGGAGAGAAGGATAAGCCATCCAAAGAGGTCCCACCTAAGTCAACGTTCGAGAAGGGTAAATTCTATGACAACTCTAAAGGAGGTGACTGTTCAAAGAAGTTGGCATGCTACTTCTGCAGCGGTCCACATAAGGCTATAGACTGTCCCAAGAGGGCCAATCTTGTGGCCCTAGTTCAGAAGGAAGAGGAGAAGCAAAATGAAGAGACCCGAATCAACTCACTTCATCTCCTCAATGCAATCAAGGCAAAAGTGGATGCAAGACCTCGGGGGGTGATGTTCATTGAGACAACCATTTCCGGTAAAACCTTCAAGGCCCTTCTAGATATTGGTGCTTCTCATCTCTTGGTTTCTCACGATGTTGCTAGTAGGTTGAATCTTAAGATCACCAAGGGAGGGGGTGTCATCAAAGCTGTCAATTCAAGTCCCACTCCCATCGCTGGTGTGGCTCAGAAGGTAGATGTAAGCATCGGAGAATGGTGCGGCCAAGAAGACTTGACGGTCGTGACCATGGACGACTTTGGCGTTGTACTTGGCTTAGAATTTTTGGACAATGTAAAGGCTGTGTTGCTTCCATACACCAACACAATGTGCATCCTAGAGGGCAAGGCGTGCACAGTTCCGATCAAGCGCGAGAGTGACTTCTAAAATGCTCTCGGCCTTATAAGTGTCCAAGGGCCTCTGTCGACATGAGCCAACTTTTATTACTACAGTCAAGGTGGAGGAAGGCTCACACCAGGGAGAAGACGTGCCCAAGAAAATCCAAAGTGTCTTGGAGGACTACCATGACATCATGCCCGCAAAGCTGCCAAGTAAGCTCCCACCTAGGAGAGAGGTGGATCACAAGATCGAGCTCGAGTCAGGAGCTCATCCCCCAACCATGGGACCTTCTCGCATGACACTACCGGAGTTGGAGGAACTTCGAAAACAATTGAAGGAGTTGCTGGATGTCGGGTACATTCGTCCGTCTAAGGCTCCATATGGTGCCCCTGTATTGTTCCAGAAGAAGCACGATGGGTCATTACGGCTATGCATCGACTACCAGGCTTTAAACAAGAACACGGTGAAGAATAAGTATCTCATTCCTCTGATTGCGAACTTATTCGACAGATTGGGACATGCAAGGTACTTCACTAAGCTTAACTTGCGCTCGGGATATTATCAAGTACGGATTGCTGAAGGAGATGAACCAAAGACGACATGTGTAACCAGGTACGGCTCTTATGAATTCCTGGTTATGCTGTTCGGTCTCACCAATGCTCCAGCTACATTCTGCACCATGATGAACAAAGTGTTGGAACCTTTCCTAGACCATTTCGTGGTGGTCTACTTGGACGACATTATGATTTCTAACCAAACCATGGACGAGCATGTGGAACACTTAAGGCAGGTATTCCAGGTGCTTAGAAGTAATGAACTCTATGTGAAGAGAGAAAAGTGTTCGTTCGCACAGGAGGAGGGGGTCTTCTTAGACCACATCATTGGAGGAGGCAAAATTCGCATGGATCAAGCTAAGGTACGAGCCATACTAGAGTGGGAGCCTCCTACCAAGGTGACAGAGCTGCGATCATTTTTGGGCTTGGTGAACTACTACCGAAGATTCATAAAGAGCTACTCAGCATTGGCGGCTCCACTGACAGACTTGCTGAAGAAAAATCAGGCATAGGATTGGAGTTCAAAATGCCAGAGGGCATTCGAAGCTTTAAAGAGAGCTGTGACGGAGGAACCAGTTCTCGCGCTTCCCAATTTCAGCAAGCCCTATGAAGTGCACACTGATGCGAGTGACTTCGCAATTGGAGGGGTGTTGATGCAAGAAGGACACCTCGTGGCCTACGAGAGTCGAAAGTTAAACGACACCGAGAGGCGGTACACCGTTCAAGAGAAGGAGATGACGGCCGTGGTCCACTATCTCAGAGTTTGGAGGCATTACCTACTTGGGTCCAAATTCATGGTAAAGACAGACAATGTGGCCACCAGCTATTTCCAGACTCAAAAGAAGTTATCTCCTAAGCATGCACGATGGCAGGATTTTTTGGCAGAGTTTGACTATGTGCTCGAGTACAAACCGGGAAAAATCAACTTAGTGACAGATGCGTTAAGCCGGAAGACGGAACTTACTGCTATGATAAGTCATCCTCGGAACACCTTACTTGATCGTATTAAGGAAGGTTTGTCTCATGATCCTACAGCCAAGAACATGGTGGACTACGCAAAAGAATGCAAAACTCGAAGGTTCTAGCTAGAAGGAGACCTGCTTTATACCAAAGGGAGATGGGTGTACATGCCATTGTTCGGGAATCTAAGGCGGGAGATCCTTAAAGAATGTCATGACTCTCAATGGGCGGGACAACCCGGTGTGCGCAGAACTCTAGCTCTTGTAGAAGAGACGTATTATTGGCCTCACATAAGGGATGATGTTGAGGCCTATGTGAAGACTTGTCTTGTGTGCCAACAAGACAAGATAGAGCATAGAACGCCGGTCGGACTGTTAGAACCATTACCTATTTCGGAGAGATCTTGGGAAAGCATTTCCATGGACTTCATCATGGGTCTACCCAAGTCAGATGGATGCAGCATTCTTATGGTGGTGGTTGACCGGTTCTCTAAATACGACATTTTCATTCCAGCCCCAGCCAAGTGTCCAGCTGAGGTAGCGGCATTACTATTTCTGAAGCACGTGGTGAAGTATTGGGGGCTACCAAAGTCCATCATAAGCGATCGGCATGGTCGCTTCACAGGAAGGTTCTGGACGGAACTCTTCAAACTCATGGGGTCAGATCTAAACTTCTCCACTAGCTTCCACCCTCAGACAGATGGCCAGACGGAACGGGTAAACGCCTTGTTGGAGGTATACTTGAGACACTATGTGAGTGCCAACCAACAGGATTAGGCGAAGCTACTGTACATAGCCCAATTCTCCTACAATTTGCAAAGGAGTGAGTCTATCGGGAGGAGCCCATTCGAGATCGTCACAGGTCAGCAACCATCACTCCAAATGCTATTGCTACAGGTTATAAGGGAAATAGCCCAGCCGCTTACCGATTTGCCAAGGGGTGACAAGATCAGGACGAATTGACATGCTCGTGCTTGAACAAGGCGGCAAAGAAGATGAAGAAATGGGCCGACAAGAAGCGAAGGCATATGGAGTATCAAGTTGGAGACTTGGTCCTTGTCAAGCTTTCTACATTGGATCGACATAAATGGCTACACAAGAGCTTGATACGCAAGTATGAGGACCCATTTCCAATCGAGAAGAGAGTGGGGAACGTGGCTTACAGGTTAAAGCTTCCCCCAACCGTGAAGTATCATCCGGTCTTCCATGTGAGCATGTTAAAGCCATATCATCAAGATACGGAAGATCCAGATAAATGAAAGTCTAGTCGAGCGCCAACAGGGATTCGTATGGAGTTCGACAAGGAGGCCGAAGAAATTCTTGCGGTTCGTGAAGCCAACAACCACCCGAGGTTAGAGTACTTTGTGAAGTGGAAAGGCTTACCCGATAGTGAGAACAGTTGGGAACCTGCGCGATCCTTGTGACAGTTTGAAGACTTGATCGAGAAGTTTCGCCAGGAGAAGACTAAGCGATGAGGGCATCGCTTGGATAGGTGGGGGAGAATGTCACGAACCGCCCCATTTTTGGCTCAATTGGGTGCATTTGGACTCACTTATTCATGGTTGGGTCCATGAAGATTCTAGGGTTTTCTAGAGTTTTCTTGGATAATAAAGGTATGATAAATATTTTGTATCTAGAAGCTTTTAGGAAGTCTCATTAAAATATCTAAGGATCATTGTAAAAGCTTCTAGAAAGTCTCATGTAAATATCTAGGGAGATATTTTAGGAGAAGAGTCTAAAGACTTAATCTTAAACATTGATTGTAAGAACAATCTAGAAGGCTAATCATAGTCATCCATTGTAAGCTAGTCTTGCCTATAAATAGGGGCTAAGGCATTTTATTTGTATCAAGTAAGAGTTGCTAAGCAATAAAGCAATAAGAGCTTCCACTTCCACTCTTGAGTGTTTTCTTCCCTTCTCTTGAGTGAGTGTTTGAGGGATTAGGCTGACTTAGCCATTATAGTGAGGGAAAGAGTGACCAAGTGCCGCACAGGTTCGAGTGAGGTTTGTGGTGAAAGAATCAGCCCGTGACAAATACAGCTCCTAGGATACTTGAAATGCTAATTCTATAACTGCATGACCTTAAATAATGGTGGCAATTTGACAAGGTAAGTTCACATGAATGAATCAACTCAATGAGTCATGCACTTGGTTTTCTTTTCCCCTCTGTTTTCTTTTCTTGAACAAACATTCTATATTTGCATGAAACTAGTTTCTCATCTCGGCAGTTATGTTCTCTGTCTGTGGTTGTAACATATTACAGCTGTGCTATTTTTCTCTTCAATGGGTACCTTTTATTGAACTCGTTATGCTGCATTTGACCCAAGACTTTTCTTATTGCAGATTAGCAAGAAAAGAGATGAAAATTCTTGGTCTTCCTTATTTCAGCTGGCTTTTTGTTGCTCATGATTTACTCTCATCTGCTGACATATGTTCATGCTAAATGAGTCACCGGAAGCCACAGCACCACAGCTTTTTTGACCTATGTTGTTGTCTATGAATAGCTCTTTGCCTAACAAATAAATGTTTGGGAGGATAATTCTGAAAATTCTCCTCTATTTATACTATAATTGATGACATTTGTTCAACTTTATTTTTCGATGTTTCCAAACTTATAACATGATTATGACCTATTTCCATCCCCTGGTCTCTCTTTGCCTGCACTTGCCTATTTGTTTTTTATCTTTATCAACCTTAGTTTTCCAATAGGCTATCAAATTTCTTGGTTGCTATACCTTCCGTATTAATTTTGGGCTAATAGCACTTACATACCCTATTGTTTCAACTACTTTTCACTTATATACCGTAACTTGTATTTGGTAGCAAAAAAAAATACCCCAAATTTTTATATACCCTCACTTTCTTTAGCGGCACTTAAATACCCTAATGTTTTTACCCGCACCTACTAAAGTTTTTAGAATTAGCACTTAAATACCCTAAAGTCTTTAAAATGTGCACATAAATACCCTCAGTTATGCAAACTTGAGGGTATTTAAATGCAAATTTTAAAAACTTTAGGGTATTTAAGTGTCAGATTTAGAAACTTAATGGTATATATGTGCTATCAAAAATAAGTAAGGGTATATAAGTGCACGTTTAAAAAAACTTTAGGATATTTTCTTGCTACGAAATACAAGTGAGGGTATATTAAAAGAGAAATAGATGAAACAGCAGGGTATATAAATGCTATTTAGGCTTAATTTTGCTCAATACCTGTACTTTGGATATCTGTTTTGCACACTAAGACCTCGATCTGACTTGAGCACTGCTCCGACGATAACATGCATATGAAATTTCATTCTTCTTATTTTTACAAGCAAAATAGGAACAACCAAATATTGATCATGCTTTATTGATCCTAAACAATAAGAATAAATTAAGTCACGGATGCATAATTTTATAACATCGATCCGAAGAAAAAAAAAAGTCTAATGCTACCTAGACCAAAATGAACTCAAGCCTCACATAGCTGGAGGATGCATTTACATGAACAAGGGTCTGTACTCTTCCCACTGTGCAGACCTACAATCATCTCTCCAAGCAATCAATCAGCTCATGAGAAGAAGCTGGAAATATCAAACAGATCAAAATCTGTATTCATCTCCGACGATGGCAGCAGAAAATCCATGTCCAGCAGTGGAGAATCGGTCGCCGAAGTCTCTGCGGAGGCTATCTCATTGAAGTCGGAGAAATAATTCGACTCTGAAGTCGTCGGAGAAAAAAAGGCAGTAGATGAAGGAGAGATTACATGGCTCTCAGGCTTTGAGCCGTGAAATGTGAAGGAGGATGAACATGCTGGCTCTTGAACTTTGGCGTCCAAGATTTCAGTTTTGACCTTGAGGTTCGTCTGAAAGCTGAGAAGGAGATGTCGGTCGTTGTGTTGATTGAGATGTGGGAACGAGGAAATTGCGACAGTCGACGGAGATGACTTCCGACTGCAAGTGTGGGTTCCACGGTAAGTGACATTGAAGATGGACGGATTGTCTTCGGATCTCTGCACCTGCTTCATTGCTAGGCAGCCTTGAGTGTTGCGATGGGTGCATCTGTAGTAGCCTCTGCACAAATTTGAAGCAATTACCTCTTGTTAAGCATTGATCAAGTTAAGTAAATTATGCCTGATTTCACTACGTTAATTAATTTCTCCGTATTTTGTACAAACCTCGGGTGTTTAGCTCCCAGGATTTCTTTCTGTCCGTACTTCCTCCAGCTATAGCCATCCTCTAACGGCCCTTCTGCCTCTGGCCCTGATCCCAATTTGACCTGACTAGTTGTCCATTTGGATTGCGTTTTCCTGCAAGAACAAAAAAAAAAAAACACCCGTAAGGAAACTTGGAACTCTGTTTCAATTTGAAGAGTACTAAAAAGGAGCATACCTCTTCTTGGATGTCTCCTTGCGCTGAACTTTGAATGGCAGCTGCTTCGTGTCCTCGCTGGTGAATGACTGAGGAGAGTCAATGAAAGCACTGGTTCTGGCCATGGACATAGTTTTCTCAAGACAAGCGAGTATGTCGTGCACCAAAGACTTGCACAACTCAGTTGAGGCCGAGCTCAAGTGGGCATCAAGCTTCGTCGCTAGCTCATGGCCGTGGCCCAATTCGTTCACTAGCACGCTCATATCCGCGTCCATTCGATAGTTCAAGTTTTCGGTTGTGTGATTGGGAGAGTGATGGAGATGAGTTAATTTGAGTGAGCAACTGGGGTTGGGCTTTTAAAAGGGGGAAGATGATTGAGGGTCACAAAGAAGGCGCGTAGGAATTTATTGGTATAAAAAGTAGGGAGATGTAAGGTTTAAGATATTAAACTTGACTGAGAAAATGAGAGTTTGACTGGTCAATGGTCAGAAGTATGAAGAGGGTCGAGATGAAGGGCTAGAGATGAGGTTGGTGACCAATTCTGCTCATGTCTTTGTATTGATAAGAAATGTTTTGTCGCTGTGTTTGAGAGAGTAAACAAGTGCCAATTGAGGGAGCGAGGTCAAAGAGGAAGGTGCTAAGAACTGACCAGGAATCTTCAAAACTCACTACGCGTAGAGGGGAAATAGGGAGGTGAGGTCAGCAATTGGCCCTTGGCTTACGTTTTTGATTAGTCATAGATGCTTTTGGATTATGAGGGGCAATGTAACAGTAAATCGTTATTATTATTATTTTTTTGTAACTAATAAATTATTATTTTATATATGGCTCCTTAATCTTCCAACAATTGAAATTGATGACGAGTCCATGAAACCCTCAAGGGTTCTTGCAGTTTGGTACCTCTATTAGCTTTCCGGTTGAACTTGTAACCTCTGATTGGGTAATTAGCTCTTAACCCAACATGCTCAATTATTGAAATACCCCTCAGTGATGCGCCCCCCCCCCCCCCCGCGCCCACCCTAGAATTCCAAAGCCTGTGTGTTCCTACTCTCTGAAACCTGAGAAATGGGATAAACAAACTGAGGGGGTCTTTTAGAAACTCGAGTACAAAAAGGTAAATTTTGAAGGAATATTTTCCTTAGACCTAACATACACTTATTAGACGCAGCAAACTGCAAAAACGTTTGAGATTTAAGGGACTCGTCATCAACTTCAATTATTTGGTGGACTGATAGCAAAGTTATGCAATGTTTAAGGGACCAATATCTTTATTAAAAGAACCAATAATAAAAGTTAACACTCGAGAGAGACAGGGAGATCCTAGAGGTGGTAATCTTACCGGTGTATAGCAAGTGTAGCTTCACCCAGGTCTGAACTGAGGACAATAGGAAAAGGGCTTCTAGACGCGGATTTTAGTGATAGAAGGAAGATTGTCTCTATTACATTTTTCGTAACACTAGGGATCCACAGACCACATTTGAGGGCTCCTGCAATTAGTATTTTGATCTTCTCTTCTCTTGTTTACCTCGTTATTCTCTGCATTTTGGATTGGCAATAGTCATAATTCAGTTCTTCTAATCTCTCCACAATTTTCCATCTTCTAATTAATTAACATTTTTAATAATGTGAATTCTCTCATCTTGCACACCATAAAGCCTAATAAAAACAAGTTATATTTATCATGGAGTTAAATTGGAGAGTCAGCGAAGCATACTGGAGTGAGTTTATGTTCTTGCCCAGTAGAATCTTTTTTTTTTTTTTTTTGAATAAAGTAATATAATCTCACACATACCCAGCATTTTTTCCCTCGTTTTTAGTTCAGTTAGGATCCAGGGCTCATATTCTCCAAATAAATAAATAAAATAAAAATAAATAAATAAATAAAAGTAAAAAAAATCTGGACTCACCAATTAATAAACCTATCAAAATATCACACACCATATAGGATGTTCTGATCTTAAAGATGACAAATAAGGATAATTTTGACATTTCACTGTCCCCTATATGGTTTAAATTCCTCATGGGTGACGTGTTTTGATAGAATTTCTACTCCTCATCAGCATGACCTTGATTTTTAAGAAGAGAAGACCTACAATCACCTAAAACGCACTAATATGGAATTATAATGGAGCAAGAGGAGTTGTGCCAAATAGAGGTGTTAAAAAATATCTGTATTCGAGGATTTATCCTTACATGTATCCATTAAGATACAGATATGGTTACTGATACTTATAACCGATAGGTTATGGACATGGATATTTAGTAAAAAATCTAGGTCGTATTCGAAAAGTCTGACTATATATTGGTCATACAGTTATAATTATTTTAATCCTTAGAGAAATAGATTTGAGGTTGATTTTAATTATCAAGAGATCTAATCCTAGATTTTCGGATATAATGAATAGACTAATGAACTCTTTTGTACCATATGAACTATATTATTTTCAATGTTGTATGGTTTTCTCATATTCGTTTTGTATGTGCATGTGTTATGGTAATTTACCATTTAAAGATAAAGTTGTCGAAAGATTATCTTCATAGGACCAAAAAAGCTATGGTCCGAACCAACTTAGTGGCCCAGAAGCCTAGCCAAGAGCAAGTCTATTGGCCCGCCGAGGAAACGAATCATCTTTTACTAAAACGAAGTGCAGGATTAGTCGACCCCTCATAAGTCGAGACGGCTCTCTAAATAGTCGGCTCGACCACCTTCTCGGCAGTTTACTCGACCAGAAGCTCACTCGACTGACTTGTAGACAAATCATATGGACGACCCACAAATCGACCCGTCTTTACTAAGAGGATAAGATCCAGCTAAGTCACCTTCAGATATAGATCAATCAACACCATAGTTTATTGAGCGATCTTATCAAGATCTCAACTCTGACAAATCTCGTACGAAAACAGCTCACTCTGCCCACAAGTCACTTCCCAGAGATCACTAAAATACTCTCTTGTGCTCGAATGACTTCCCCTCCAGTCGCTAGCCGCCATCTGGAAAGGGAAGGAGGCCTAAACAATCGGCTTATCCTCCGTCCTGTCTCATCTATCGAATCTGGGATGTTTTCAAGGCATCCTCCTGTGCTCGAATGACTTCCCCTCCAGCCACCATCCGCCATCTGGAAAGAGAAAGAGGCCTAAATAATCGGCTTATCCTCCGTCTTGTCTCATCTATCGAATTTGGGATGTTCCCAAGGCATCCTCCTGTGCTCGAATGACTTCCTCGCCAGTCGCCAGCTGACATCTGTAAAGTGAAGAATGACTCAGCAGCCTGTCTGCTCACCCCGCAACCGCCCTCCTGTGCATAGTTAAAGCCAAAGGTCAATCTCAGAGGCGACGGACTATAAAAGGAGGTAAGGGGGCTTGAACTCTTTTAAGATTTCTAAGCTCTTTTTCGACAAAAACTCTAAACAATTCTAAAAGCTATGCCTTCTTTTAAAAACTCAATAAGAGTAATGAGGACCAGGACCTCAATGATCCTCAGATCTTCCCTCAAACCCCACTCAAGATCATCGGCTGACTTAACTGTCGAAGGTACTACGGGGGAACCGGTCCCCGCCCTCTTACGGGTTCTTTCTTGTTTGTGCAGAAGGATAAAAAATTCCAGTCTATGGATTGGGCATAAAGTCAGAGGAGGAGTCGGCCCCACCTCTCATCCTCCCCCTCTTCGCTGTCAGTGTGAAGATCGGAACTGCATCCCTCGACGGAAAGACCCCATCGGCTGTTTGATACCAGACAACAGTTTGCCACCTACCATGGGGCCCACTCTCTTCTCTGAGAAAAAATACCCACTTGTAAGCAGGGGCCTAATCCTATTCATTCTTGAAGAACATCACTGGAATCACATCATTCAAGCTAAACAAAGCCTGGAATCGCATCATTCAAGCTAAGAAGGATCAGCCTATGGCTATGAGGAGCCAACATAGGCATAGCCCTCGAGGGCTCCAACAGCTTTCTGGGGAGTATTTGCCAAGCAGAACCCCGAAAGCCCTCCTGGAGAAGACACACCTCTATGGTGTTTGCCTGGCTTGAGAATGAAACGCAGGCTTCTTATCGCCACCACAGATAAAAACCCCACTGCTTGGACAGCCAAGAAGCCTGGGGTTGGATCACAAAACAGAACTCCACCTTAAACAAGGGTTATGATCAGATCCAGTATCGCTTAAGCTCCTATCGATGATAGCTCATACGAGCAAGGAGCAGTGATTAAGTCTGTAGTAGGATCCTCGGACCATCCCCACCTTCAAAGGAGAGTCCTTCCTCACCAAGGATGAGATTGCGGGAAAAACTCAGAGGGCCACCTGATGATTGCCTCATCAGGAAATTCAGCTCTGGTCCCCACCAGCTATTCGAACCACCAAAGTCGAAGTAAGAATTTATGGTCAAAGCATACGACTCGTACTCTCCCTACGAAAGAAGGCTCCTCCATTTACAGGATGGTCCAGTCATTGTTATCCATGGAATCCCCAAGGGGGATCCATGATTTTATTAAATTCCAGGGAGCAAAGAATCAGCATTTGGGGTTTCACCAACAAGAAGCCCCCCATCATAAAAGTTGTCTGGGCCTAGTCCTGTCAAGCACCATCCTCCAAAAAGCTTAATCAACAGGACGCTGGCCATGCAGGGCAACCAATAGTGGTAAAGCAAGATCTGTTAAAAATCACCACATCCACCATCGGCCAGCAAAGACCTCAGCAAAGACTCAAGTTCAGAAAGGTCTTGGACGATGAGATGGTGAATAGGTTGACTACTCAGCGACATCGAAAGTCAAACAGCTCGCCCTTAAGAAAGAGAGCAACATCCGACTCCGGATATTCAGACGACTGGCGACTCGGCGACCTCAGTCACACTGCAACAAAGATGGCTAATAAAGCTACGACTCGCCCTCATCAAGATAGGAATGTTCAAAGACAACAAGAGGACAAAGGAGGTTCCCTTTTAACAATCTTGTTCCCTGAAAAAAGCTACCTTCAAAATACAAATGAGTGAAGAACGAGAATTCGACGCCACTCGAACGCTAGATGTTGGTGAGTTGTACTCCATTATATATATAAATTCTAATAATCAATGGAAGTTTAGAAAAAACAAAAAACAAAGACCCTGGCTCCTCATCAGGATAAGCCCAAGGCACAACGACTCCTCAGTCGGCACAAAGCCCTTGGCTCTTCTTAAAGGTAAGCCCAAGGCACAACATTTGGTTCGATTCCGTCTGCTCTCATCAATCATTACGGTCAGGACCTTGGCTCCTCATCAGGATAAGTTCAAGGCACAACGACTTCTCAGTCGGAAACAAAGACCTTGGCTCCTCATCAGGATAAGCCCAAGGCACAACGAATCCTCAGTCGGCATAAAGCCCTTGGCTCTTCTTAAAGGTAAGCCCAGGGTACAACATATGGTTCGATTCCGTCTGCTCTCATCAACCATCATGGTCAAGACCCTAGCTCCTCATCAGGATAAGCCCAAAGCACAATGACTTCTCAGTCGGACACAAAGACCTTGGCTCCTCATTAGGATAAGCCCAAGGCACAACGACTCCTCAGTCGGCACAAAGCCCTTGGCTCTTCTTAAAGGTAAGACCAAGGCACAACATATGGTTCGATTCCGTTTGCTCTCATCAACTATCATGGTCAAGTCCTTGGCTTCTCCTCAGGATAAGCCTAAGACACAACGACTCCTCAATCGGCACAAAGCCCTTGGCTCTTCTTAAAGGTAAGCCCAATGCATAACATATGGTCCGATTCCGTCTGCTCTCATCAACCATCATGGTTAAGACTTTGGCTCCTCATCAGGATAAGTGCAAGGCATAACGACTCCTCAGTCGGCACAAAGCCCTTGGCTCTTCTTAAAGGTAAGCCCAAGGCATAACATATGGTTCGATTCCGTCTGCTCTCGTCGACCATCATGGTCAAGACCTTGGTTCCTCATCAAGATGAGCCCAAGGCATAATGACTTCTCAGTCGGTCACAGAGACCTTGATTCCTCATCAGGATAAGCCCGAGGCATAACGACTTCTCAGTCGGTCACAACGACCTGGGCTCCTCATCAGGATAAGCCCGAGGCACAACGACTCCTCATTCGGTCACCAAGACCTTGGCTCCTCATCAGGATAAGCCCGAGGCACAATAACTTCTCAGTCAGATATCAAGACCTTGGCTCCTCATCAGGGTAATCCCAGGGCACAACGACTTCTCAGTCGGACACAAAGACTTTGGATCCTCATCGGGATAAGCCTAAGGCACAATGACTTCTCAGTTGGATATCAAGACCTTGGCTCCTCATCAGGATAAGCCCAATGCACGTCGACTCCTCGGTCGTTGATCAAATCCTTGGCTCTTTACCTGGATAAGCCCAAGGCAAAGCCCTAAGGTCGGCCTCTGTAATTACTTCTCGACCTAACGGAGGAAACGGAGACATCGACACTTACCCCGCGAACATCATTTGATCTATAAAGACCAACATTGTTCTTGAAAAGAAAGCAGTGTTACAACTACAACATGATCAACCGTTTTATCAAGTAGTTTCAGCTCTCAAAAGCAAAGGATAGGAGAAATCATTTCTCATTCCAAAATGTTCCTTACATTTTTATCAAAAGGCCTAACATGGCTTACACAAAAAAAAGAGAGAAGAGAGAGAGCGACAACTATCCTTAAAAGCCCCCTCCTAAGGGTCAGGACCTGAGCTGGGTCCAGTAGCGGGATTCTCCAAGACGACGGTGTCGTCCTCTATCTCGTTCTCCCCATTGGCTGACAGATCCAAGTCCCCTCCATTGACCTCAGAGTCTTCCTTCATTTTCTTGAGAGGCCTCCTGGAAGAGCTCGGCCCCTCCGAGTCAGCCCTTCTTTTACATACCTCCATTGGTAGAGAAAGGACTTGTTAGATCCTAATGCCACAAAGAAAGAACCCTAGAGGGGGGTGAATAGGGTTTATGCTAGTCTAATCCGATTTATGCCAATTTAAAACTTTACTAACAAATATATACTAGCACAAGAGATATGAACAATATATGTGCAAGAATAATAATCCAAGGGCAATATGAACACAAGAAAGATAGTGTGAATATAAACAATAAGCAATAGACAAAGACGATATAAGATATGAACACAAAAATAAGTGCGCCAATGAAATCACAAACAAACGATATGATCACAGAGTTCGGTCCCCACGACCTATGTCTCCGCTCCTCACCTCGAGGAGATCTCCACTATCACAACCGAGTTTTCTACGCTCACCCGAATAACGTTTACACCGTACAATATCAGCTTTCAACGCTCACCGATCAACGTCCACAATCTCATAATGTAACTACACTAACTACCACCTCAAGTGTTGATCTCTAGCCCGTGTTGTTAGCCTTCTTGTTTTGATGATGTTTAACAAATAATTTACCACTAATGTTGTTTGTCTAGTATTTGTGTTTTCTTATTTATTATAGACAAACAATGTTGTTGGAAGATGGATGGAATAGAGCTTCAACGATCATATCCAATGGAGGTTGGAGGAATTGTGGAGTGAAGCATCGTTCAATTCAAGTTAAAGATCAAGTTCAAGCTTCATCCGCATGTGTACCAAGTTGAGCTACAACGAAGATCAAGATTGCTTGGGTAATGTAGTTTAGATTTTATATTATGTGTGTTAGTACTTTAAGCTCAATATTATACACACACATTATATTGGTTTTCATGTATATATATATAGTTTCATATATACATATATGTTTGGTTTCCATGTATATATATAGGTATATAGTTTTGAGTTTTCATGTTCATAAATATGAGATTACACATTTCATATTTATTATTGTGTTTTGGTTTAGCTATATAGATATGAAACAAATTTACATTCATATACATAATCATATGTTTCATACTTTATTGTGTTTTTGAAAACATTGCATAGAATATACAATTTTGTGAAAATACTGTCTTATTAGTTTATAGACTTCAATATTAGTTTATACATGTTTTACTAAGTCTATAAAAACATTTCACAAAGTTTCAAAAGTTGGTTTATGTCAAAACATCAAAATTCAAGTATCTTACATTTTCGTGTTTTGAACTATTTTGTAAAATGATGATTTTTCTCAAATGGGAAATGCAATTTGGAAAATTCTTTTTTTAATATGCTCGTTTTCATGTTTATATACATTTCCCAAAGTTTCATAATTTTTGGACTTCATTTGTTATTTTTAACAAATTTCCAAAAGTCAAAAAATCAGTTTTCAAAACCTGTTTTCTGCTGTGTCAGTATTCGGTCGACCGGTTCGGTCGACCGCTCATTTTATTTTTTCGTTAGTATGCGACAGAGAGTCTGTCGGTTGACCGGTCGACCGAAAGCTCCATCGGTCGACCGACGAGATTTCCGGTCGACCGACCAGATGACCATTGCTTTCTCAACGGCTCTTTTCTGAGCCGATTTTCTAGGGGCTTTTCTGTCATTTGTTTTGTGGTTTTGGCTGAGATTTCTAGTGGGTATATATACCCCATTGCTGATATCTTTTCAGGTAAATTAAGAAGTTTTTAAATAAGGTTTTAAACAAGGGTTTAAACTCGTTTAGTTTGGTTTAAGTTTGTTTTGGGTTTGTTGTTACAAAGAGGAGTTTTTCATCAGCTATTGAAGAGTTCATCTTCAACACTTCATCATCCTCTCTTTGTATTTATAGAGAAGTTTCCTTAACTCTATTTCCTAGCATTTCTACTATTGTATTTCATATCAATCTTATTGCTAGTTCTTATTGAGTTAAGTTTTTATTTATATCTCATTGTTACACACACCCACTTGAGCTTATTGTATTTACATACATAGTATATTAGGGTTGTGAGAGATTGTGACATTGAGTTGTGCTTTCATTGAGTTCTCATCTATTGTAGAGAAAAATTTATATTTGTTACATTGTGAGTGTTGTAAGGTTTTCGGTGAGCTAGAAAACCGAGTGTGTTGTGAAGTTTTCGGTAAACTAGAAAACCGAGTGTGAGGAGTGACGTTGATCGGTGAGCGTTGAAAATCGATACTGTGAGGTGTAAACGTTGTTCGGGTGAGCGTAGAAAACCCGGTTGTGATAGTGGATTTCTCCCCGGGAGTGGGGAGCGGAGACGTAGGACGGAAGGTTCGAACTCCGTGATCATATCTTGTGTTTGAGTGTGCTTTGGCGTTTATTTATACTTGTGTTTATATTTCTTGTCGCCATTGTCATTAGCTCATTATTTATATGATCCACTATCTAGTTCATATTGTTTACCATTGTGTTAGTTTTATATCCTTGCACATATATTGTCTATATCTCTTTATTAGGATATATCTTATTGTTTATATATCCTTACATATATTTCTATCATATAGGATATATCACCTTGTGTATATTGCATATTCTTGCACATAACTCTTTGTATATCTATCTTGCAAGAATATATTTGTTAATTAGTTTTAATTGACATTTAATCGGATTAGATTAGCATAAGACCCTAATCACCCCCCTCTAGGGTCTAACACGTGTCTCCCTCAAGTGTTAAGAATTACAACCTCTCTCTAGGTATTACCACCTACGCCACTCCTCTTGGAATCGACCCCGTCTCTTATCATCCACTCCTCTTGGTGTACAAGCGTAATACAAAGTGAACCTCACAATTTAGCACGAATATAATAAAGTTTGTTCTCTATAAAGGATGAGAACTCTATGTAAGCTCACACTCTAAGTCACAAACCACAACCCAAATTATACTATGAGTGTAAATACAATAAGCTCAATGGTTGTGTGTGAATAAAGAGATTCAATAAAAATAATTAAACTTAATATGAAATCTAGCTTATGGAAATTGAATAAAAACAATAAAATAGCTAGAATTGAGTTTAAGGAAACTTCTCTATAGATAACAAGAGAGAGGGAGAAGAGTGATTGTTCAAACACCAAAGGATGATCTCCACTTTACTCTTGTGAAAATTGATTCACAAATTAAACTTAAAACAAGGCTTAAACACCTTTAAACAAACTAAAAAAACTATTAAAACCCTTGTAAAACTTTTCTCTTTAGTAAATAGAACTGAGGATATGTAGGGGTATTTATAGGAACCCCAAAGCCAAGAGAAAATAAGGCAAAAAGACCAAAAAAACAAAACTGGAACAGGATTGAAAAAACTAGCCGTTACAGCATCAGTCGACTGATGGCTTTTATCAGTCGACTGATGAGCTGACCGTTATAGGCATTTTCCAACTCATCAGTCGACTGACGACCTTATTAGTCGACTGATGATCTCATCAGTCGATTGGTCAGTCGATCAAAACAAAACATAATTTTTTTTTGTTATTCCAGGCGTTTTCTTTAGTCGACACATCAGTCGACTGATAGCATGTTATCAGCCTGTATTGACACAGAAATCTGATTTCAAACTCCTTTTAAAAATAGCAAATAAAATAAAAAATATATAAAACTTTGGGAAATAATTATAGACATGATAATAAACATACTACAAAAATTTAAAAAGCACCTCCCAATGAGAAATCTCTTTATTTTACAAAATAGTCCAAACATAAAAATAAAAGCATACTTGTTTTGACATTTTGACTACACCATGTTTTAAAACTTCATAAACTGATTTTATAAACTTAATAGAAGATGTATATTATGATTGTTAAGTCTATAAACTAGAATATACTATTTTCACATATAATCATGAAATATATATATATATATATGTATATGTGTTGTTCATTTCCATGTATATGTGGCAAAACACATTGTTTATCAAAACCAAACATGATAACTATGAAACATGTATGTATGTATATAAATAAGTATTTGTTTCATATTTAAACTTGAAAACCATAAAACCAAAACTTGCGTATATAAACTTGTGTGTGTGTGTGTGTGTGTGTGTGTGTGTGTGTGTGTGTGTATAAACAAAATGTGTATGTGTGTATATGATTAAGCTTGAAGTATTTAACACACATAATATAAAACCTAAACTAATATACCAAGCGATGATCTTGATCTTTAATAAGCTCTTCTTGGTAAACTTGCGGATGAAGCTTGAACTTTAATCTTAAACTTTAATTGTATGGCTCCACTCCACAATTCCACCAACTTTCATTGGATATGATCGTGAATGCTTGATTCCATCCATCCTCCAACATATTGTTTGTCTACAATGAATACAAAACACAAACACTAAACAATATTAGATGTAAATTATTATTAAACATCATCAAAACAAAGAGGCTAATAGGATTGTTGCTTCAAAGTCGGTGAAAACTGAGGGGGATCCTCCCACCTCCGAGAATTCTTCTCCGGCCAAAGCTTTGGACTCCTGAAGACCGAGGTGATACCAGAGCTTCTCAAGATCTCCGGCCTCGTGATCACTAAGAGCGCTCAGCTCCAATATGTTCTCCTATACTTCAGGCCAACCCAAACAAGACAGTATATTGTCAGCATTGTATGCCCAGACAAAGAACCTCCTCTATCCTTCGTCCAGCTCTGGAAAGTCGGCATCCACACGGAAATCTCCCCGATAGTGGAAAAAATAGTGTGGGTCTCCCTCAGCGAACCCCACACTAACTACGTGCCTAAACAAACTGATGTGAGGCACCACTCCCACCTCGGAGCAAGCATCTATAAACGCCATCAAGGTACATATGGCGTGTGGATGAAATTGATAGGGGGAAACCCCCAAAACAGTGAACACCTCCATAATGAAAGAGTGCAGCGGCAGGCGCAACCCACATTGCAGATGCGCCAGATAGAGAGGCACCCAACCCCCGCCATGCATGTGCACTTGGGTAATGCTGTCTGGTGCCCCTAGGGTCATTAGGCGTGGAATATCATACTCGTCACATAACCATGCTGCCTCGTCCATTATCACTCTTGAATGAGACAAATACAAAGCTCTGAGCTTCTTCTCACGGTCATTCTCAGGAAAAGCCATCAATAAGAAGAGGGGTGTTCCTAGTGAAGAAGGTTCTTTCAAATAGCACCAAGGATTATTTATAAACCTCTGAAGAAGCATGCAGAAGAATTTAAGAGGCACAATCTTGGAGCAACCAAGAAAGATCCGCTTTGAGAACCGGAAATGGATCACTCGAAGTACCAACCGCTACTCGTAACGCACGCCAATCAATTAGCAAGTGAAGCGTCATTCGCTCTACCCATGATGCCTTGTTTTCTCTAAAAAAAAAGAGTGGTTCCCAATACCAGCAACATCAGTGCACAGGAGATTGGTGGTTGGCAAGTCTTACACCACGTCTCTAGCCACAATCAACTAGTTAAAAATCCTCAACATCTTGAGCGAATTTATATCTATTTCACTCGGACCCGACCAAAGTCAGTTCTGAATGAAAGGAGCCAACTGTTATGGTAATTTACCATTTAAAGATAAAGTTGTCGAAAAATTGTCTTCATAGGCCCAAAAAAGCTATGGTCCGAACCAACTTAGTGGCCCAGAAGTCCAGCCAAGAGCAAGTCTATTGGCCCACCGAGGAGACGAATCTTCTTTTACCGACACTAAGTGCGGGATTAGTCGACCCCTCATAAGTCGAGACAACTCCCTAAATAGTCGGCTCGACCACCTTCTCGGTAGTTTACTCGACCAGAAGCTCACTCGACTGACTTGTCAACAAATCATATGGATGACCCACAAATCGACCTGTCTTTACTAAGGGGATAAGATCCAGCTAAGTCACCTTCAGATATACATCAATCAACACTACAGTTTATTGAACGATCTTATCAAGATCTCAACTCCGACAAACCTCATACGAAAACAGCTCACTCTGCTCACAAGTCATTTCCCAGAGATCACTAAGATACTCTCATGTGCTCGAATAACTTCCCCTCCAGTCGCCAGCCGCCATCTGGAAATGGAAGGAGGCCTAAACAATCGGCTTATCCTCCATCCTGTCTCATCTATCGAATCTGGGATGTTTCCAAGGCATCCTCCTGTGCTCGAATGACTTCCCTCCAGTCGCCAGCCGCCATCTAGAAAGGGAAAGAGGCCTAAACAATCGGCTTATCCTCCGTCATGTTTTATCTATCAAATTTGGGATGTTCCCAAGGAATTCTCCTGTGCTCGAATGACTTTCCCGCCAGTCACCAGCCGACATCTGTAAAGTAAAGAATGACTCAGCAGCCTGTCTGCTCACCCTGCAACCGCCCTCCTGTGCATAGTTAAAGCCAAAGGTCAATCTCAACGGTGACAGACTATAAAAGGAGGTAAGGGGGGCTTGAACTCTTTTAAGATTTCTGAACTCTTTTTCGGCAAAAGCTCTAAACAATTCTAAAAGCTATGCCTTCTTTTAAAAACTCAATAAGAGTAATGAGGACCAGGACCTTAATGATCCTTGGATCTTCCCTCAAACCCCGATCAAGCTCACCAGCTGACTTGACCGTTAGAGGTACCACGAGGGAACCGGTCCCTACCCTCTTACGAGTTCCTTCTTATTTGTGCAGGAGGATCAGGAATTCCAGTCTAAGGATCGGGCATAAAGTCAAAGGAAGGATTGACCCCACCTCTCATCCTCCCCCTCTTCGCCATCAGTGCAAAGATCGGAACTGCATCCCTCGGTGGAAAGACCCCATCGGCTATTTGATATCAGACATCAATAGCATGCATATCCGCGCGTGCGTGCACACACATGTATGTATGTATATATGTATGTATATATGTATGTATATATATATGGGAAATACGAATCTAAGGAGGCTCCTTAGATTGCATCTAATGATGCGCCTACGTGACAGCATCTCAGCTCTCCATCTTGATAAAATCCCACTCTTAACCCTTAGCTTTACCCTTGCTTCTTTGTTCTCATGAATCAGAAATTTCTCACGCTCCTGCCCTCTCCATTCAAATCCATCGTTCGACAAAGCTCCGTTGCTAGGAAGCTCCGTCACCGAAAAAATCCACCTCAGATCCTCCTCGATGCCTCCTACCCTCTTCGCTCAGGTCGCCTCAATGCCTCGACCTCCTTGACTTGCTTAGATCCCCTCGATACCTCGTGTCCTCTCTGCTCAGGTCTCCTCGACTCCTCAACCTCCTCGACACGCTCAGATCTGATCAACGCCTCAACACCACTTGACAGAGCTCCTCGACGCGCATCCCACAAGCTCGACCACTACCGCTTGATAGAGCTCCATTGCCACTCAACAACTCCTCCTTCGTGTGGCCCTCTCCTTCTCCTTCGCGTGGCACTCCTCTTCCTTCTTAGCGTGGCTCCTCCTCCATGACACTGTTAGGAATCTTGACCCCAAGATTAGTTTATTTTGATGATAACAAATATTATATTATGTGCTAACATTTATTTTGCAGTATCAGAGCTATATAAATAATTATATTCAAAGAGATACTCAAGACATAGATGAGTTCAAGGCAAAATGAAGCAAAGAAGAAGATATACTTTATTGTCTATTCACCCCCTCTAGTGTTTAAGTGTAAAGCTTCCGCGGATTTTTATAAGAGCGCACTCTATTCTTAAGGGTCACGATCCTACACTTGGTATACATAAGCAAAATCAGACCCTACAATTGGTATCAGAGCAAGGTGAAAGATGGCATCAACAAATACATCACAATTCAAAGAAGGTCATTCTACAAATCATCCACCATTGTTCGATGGATTGAACTACAACTATTGGAAGTGCCGAATGAAGATTTACCTTCAATCAATTGGCTACGAACTTTGGAGTATTGTGGAAACAAAATATGAGAAGCCAACCACTCCTTTCATAGAATGGACTACATCTCAAAGGAACAATGCAAACTTGGATTCTAAAGCAATGAATGTCTTATTTTGTGCTCTTGACAAGAATGAGTTCAATAGGGTGTCAACGGTCATATCCGCATATGATATTTGGCACACACTTGAGGTAACTTTTGAAGGTACAAGTAATGTTAAAGATACTAATAATAATTTTATTTGTTATGATTACAATAAGCCAGGACATATGAAGAATGATTATCACCTTCTAAAATCAATGTCAAAGTCTACAAAATTCAACAAGAAAAGGAAGGCTTTGGCGGCTACATGGGATGATAGTGATGATTCGTCTTCAGATGAAGAAATCGAAGAAAAAAAGCGCTCATATGTGTTTTATGACACAAGATGAAGTAAGTGACAATGAAGAGCTTTTAGATGCTTTCAATGAATTATATGAAACATTTTTGAGATTAAAGGCTTCACATAATTTTCTTAAAGGTGAAAATAAAAGATTACTTGAAGAAATTTCTAATTTTAATTCTTCTAATATTTCTTATTCTCAAATAATTGAATTGAAAGAGGAAAATAAATCCTTACTTAAAGAAAATCATATTTTGACTAATGAGAATGTTTATCTAAATTCAGAATGCAATGATTTAAAAATTCGCATTAATGTTTTAGATAAAGATATTTCTTCTATTAAATTAAATATGATGATATATGTTTGAATGTTAGTAAATTCAATAAAAGTAAAGAGAATTTGAATAATTTGCTCTCATTTCAAAAATCTTCAAACAATCATTTTGGCATTGGATTTGTTCCTAAGTATTTTACAAAGAATGATTATGTTTTGAAGAATAATAATAAGAATATTCATGCTAAACAAAATAAGTATATATGGATTCCTAAGAATTTGAATATTCATGATAGGAATGATTATATTTTATCTTATATGCATGAAGTTTACAATTCAAAGAATTACACTTATGTTAATAAATGGAAACCAAATTCCAAGTGGATTTGGATTCCTAAGGGCTAATCCTAAGGATCTAATATAAAAGGGTACCAAAGTGCTTAATATTTTTATTAAGGTACCCAGGAAAAGAAAATTTTAACTAGAATTATGTTTATTTCTTTTTTTTAATGACAAAGGGGGAGTTATATAGAAAATTTTAATTTTTAGGGGGAGTAAAAGATTTTATTTAATGATTTTATGCAGGGGGATTAAAATTTTTATATCTTAATAACATATATTTGTCATCATCAAAAAGGGGGAGAATGTTAGGAATCTTGACCCCAAGATTAGTTTATTTTGATGATAACAAATATTATATTATGTGCTAACATTTGTTTTACAGTATCAGAGCTACATAAATTTTAAAAGAATACTATTCACCCCCTCTAGTGTTTAAGTGTAAAGCTTCCGTAGATTTTTATAAGAGCGCACTCTATTCTTAAGGGTCACGATCCTACACTTGGTATACAGAAGCAAAATCAGACCCTACAGACACCTCAGATCTCCTCCTCGATGCCTCAGATCTCCTCGACGTGCTCTTACAAGCTCGACCACCCCCAATTTTTCCCTCCCCAACACCTCGATGCCTTAGATCTCCTCGATACGTTGACACCTCCACCGTCATCTCCTCCTTCAAAATCAACGACCTCCACTACCAAGCAAGTTGTTCATATAATTTTTAGAGTCCAAGTTGTTCATTTAATTTTTTTTTTATGTAAGTTCAGTTAGGGGATAATTCTTGTTGATTTTGAGATATGAATTATGAATATGACCTTTTGAAGAAATATATAATATTGAGGATTATGTTTGAGTTTAGATTTTAAATAGGTTTATTGTTAATTTGGACATGAACTTTAAATTTGGTTTGAACTATCATATTTTTGTTTTGTTTGAGAGTCGAATTTATATCTTGAATTTGGTACAATTTGAGCAATTTTTCATTAGGGTTGATTTTCATTTTTGAGCTTAGATAATGAAATTATTTAGTGAAATTGAAGATCAAGTTGATGAAGTTTTTTTTAATGATTTTAAACTTCTTATAGGTGATAATTTGATAGCTTGTATGGACTCTCCAACAATTCTCTCACGTCATGCAACAATGGATGAAGATGAAAACCAACTTATAGCCCTTGACCTTGAAGGCAAGAACCATGATCTACTATCTATGACAAACTTTTTCTCTCAGGTGATAATATCTTATTATTTATAGTGTACTACTAAGTAATGACATATAACAAAATAGTTATCTTTTAAGCATGAATTGAGTCTTTTTAATGAGTTTTGTTTCTCTATTTTTATAGGCACCCGAGCATGAGGAGAATGTTGATGAACCTATTACTGATGAAAATAGTGAAGGTAATCATGTTGTTGATCCATATATCAAAATGGAGTTCTCTACTCATGAGGAAGCTTATAATCATGTGTTTTGGTAGAATGTGATTATCTGAATTAAAATTATGTATGGATAGATGCAATTATATGTTCTTTGAACAGTGTGCTTATATGGACCTTAAGTTTGCGAGTTGATAATGTGGTTGTATGGATTAGATCTTTTGTGAAGTGATCATAGTGACATATTTTTTTTCAGAAGTAGGAGGTATGAAACTTGAATAACTTTTTAGCAATTCGAGGAGGTCGAGGAGGGGATCTGAGGCGTTGAGAAGGAGGAGGAGGAGGAGGGTTAATGCAAAGGAGGAGGAATTGAGCGATAGCAGAGCTCTGTCGAGCAGCATCGAGGGGACCTGAGCGAGTCGAGGAGGTCAAGACATCGAGGGGACCTGAGCGAGTCAGGGAGGTTAAGGTGTTGAGGGGACCTAAGTGGAGAGGGCAGGAGGCATCGAGGAGGATTTGAGGTGGAGTTTTCTGGCGGTAGATCTTTCTGGGGATGGAGCTTTGTCGAGCGGCGAATTTGAGTAGAGAAGGCAGGAGCATGAGAAATTTCTGATTCATGAGAACAAAGGGAAAAGGTAAAACTGAGGATTAGGTGTGGGATTTTGTCAAGATGGAGGGCTAAGATGCTACCACGTAGCCGCATCCTTAGATGCAATCTAAGGAGCCTCCTTAGATTCATATATATATATATATATATAT
>BQKN01058195.1:7953-28080 GCA_022839385.1 Asparagus kiusianus | reverse complement strand
GAGAGAGAGAGAGAGAGAGAGAGAGAGAGAGAGAGAGAGAGAGAGAGAGAGAGAGAGAGAGAGAGAGATTTCCTATAGCTTAGTTGTCCGATTGTAGTTATTCAAAAGCCGTTGTCTTCAAAATGACGACGTTGTCGAGGGTACGGTGCTGGTTTCTCCACGGATATTGGATATTTTTGGTGAGACGGGTTTTTAAGATTTTAGTGTCCTACAAGTAACATTGTACCTTTCTCTTGTGATTTAATCCTCAAGTTCAGGTGTAACTTGAAGGGTTTGTACTCTTGATTCATAGTTTCTCTCTGGATTGCCCCGTCGACGTAGACACGATTTGCCGAACCACGTTAAATCTTGATCTTTACTTGCTTGTCGTATTTTCATTGGTACTGTTATTCGTTTAGTCTTTAATTACGCATATTAATCTCCATAAAATCCCTAACCTTATCCCTTCATTCTATATGCTCTTTCATGAGAAATTTCTAAAAGGATTTAAAGTTCAACAAGATGAAAGCTGCTTCCGTACGTTTATGTCGAGAGTAAATTCCTCATAACTTTCTCTTCATAGCGCGTTGGCTGATGTCTGCGTCTTCCGGACAACCAATAATGAAGGGAAAGAGATGAACGAGTCATTTTCATGATAGGATTTTGAAGACGTATTTATAAGAACAGCATCTATGGAAGCGAATTGTTTTTCGAGACCAATTCAAAGTTAGCTAATCATGGTCTAGAGAATAATTAGTCTAGCTTGATATATTCTTAATCACTGGATACAGTAGATGATAGACGGGGTAATCATGGGTAAAATCAGTCTTCTACTCGTAACTTTTACTTGGATATTTTGTTATTCTTAGGGGGGAGGGTGGGATCCACACTTCATTACAATTCTATAGTTGTCAATAAGAATTTTTTTTAAAAAAGTTCAAATTAAAATTGATGGATTGTGATCGTAGTCTATGGATTTTCTATATCCTCTTCTCTTTATTTCTTTAAATATTTAAAATGTTTTAAAATAAACATATTTAATTTTAAAATATTTCATATTTCTAAATTATTTGTATATTAATGTTGAATGTATTTAATTCTAAAATATTTGTAATAAACTTTTGTAAATTTATTTAATTTTTTAAATGAAATATATTTAATACTACTTAGTCACTTGATATATTTAATTTTAAATTAGATATATTTATTATTTAACATTATATATATTATTATATTAAATATTATATTTAATATATGTATTAAATATATAAATATTAAATATATACAATATTTAAAATTTTAATATATTAAATAATAAAAATGTTTTAATATTAAGTTGTTCAGATATTAATGTTAAATGTTTGATATAAAATTTTCCAACATAGTTAATATTTATATATTTAACTATACAAATTGATTTTTATATGAGCTAACTCTAGTAATTTTTTTATGTACTTGAACACTAGTTATTTCATTTATGTGCTTGAACACTAGTTATCACCTCTTATGTGGCATCATTGGGTAGGGTTACCATAAACCTAGAGTCTAATTAAGTCAGTTACACATGCTTGTGAAAATATATACACACCTATTTATTTTGTAAATACAAACCGTTCATTGTAATCTACATGTCCTAAGATGTAAGTGGATAAAAAAATCATGTTGTTTATATTTTTATATCCTAGAAATCAAGCAACTCAAAATAAATAACATATTGGACTATTACAGACCATTTAATTTTTAGCTCATTAGATATATTAAATAGAAATAGCTAAATTTATGTGATTTTGATCTCTATGATGTTTTGAATGCATAGATCATAATAAACGGTGTAGATCGTTAATATCTATGGTCAAACATGTATTTTCACAGATGTGTTGTTGATGTTAAATGATCACACAGTCAATTAAAATGGTTGGATGGGGGTGAAGTTGATGAGGGCATCTTCCTTCCCCGAATAATCTGATTCTGAGTTGAGTGGCTGAAGCCTGCACAAGTAGAAACTCGTGAGAGGGCGGGGACTGGTTCCCCCGTGGTTCCTCCGACGATCAAGTCAGTTAGTGAACTTGAGTGGGAAAAGTGAAGAACTCTGAGTTCTTGTGTGTGCAGTATAATTTGCAAATATTGCCGATGAAGCAAAAATCTGAATCAGAAGGTAGAAGAAGGGGTCTTGGAAAAAGATCCAAAAGTCTGAATCCTTCTCTTATAGAGAATAGTACATTTATTTATACTGATGGTATAAGGATAGAATGAGTACTTCGGCCGAGCACAAGATGGCGGTGAAGAAGCATGGGCTAGCGGCTGCGTCATCATATACTTTACACGCGTTGTTCAACGAGTGGAGAAGAGATCACCTCAGCATTAAATGTGACGTAATTTGAGGCATGACGGTGTCAACAAGGTCTGATGAGTCATGAAGGCTATCGGGACTAGAGGCATGATACGCCTGCTAAGCATTAAATGCGATGCTGACATGTTGTCAGTGGGAGAGGTTCGAGGCTGAAGTCATCCTCTAGCTTCGTCGAAAAGTAACGCCTTTCGAGTTGTCTTTGTGAGGCATTGAATAGTTTGTCGAGTGGGCTCGTTACGAGTCGTCTTCAACAAGAGAGCCGACAAGTACCGTCATTCGTGTCGACATAAGGAGATGTTGACTCAACGGGTCGGCTGAGTCAGAATCCTTTCTGGTCTCTAGCTGCCAATTTGATTGGGGCATTCCATGCAGAAATACACATGTCTGTTGCTAGCAAAGCATTGTATTTTGGTGATTGAAAACACCATAACATGTGTGCAACTAATTAATTAGTTATACCATAGGTTTATTGTAATGCTACCCAACATCATTTAAACTATTTAAATAAATTACAAGATGCATTCAGTTTTATTATTGTCATTCCTCAATCAGAATGAGGGTGATTTTTCAAATTAACGCTTATTATTTAAATATTATTATTTAATATAAAAAATTAATTAAAACTCTTGATGTAAATAATTCATGAATATAAAATTTAGTCTGAGAGAATCCAACATTTGTCTACAAATCCAAAATAAAAGTTTAAGAATCCAAACTAAAATTATAAGAATTATACTAAAAAATCTAGTCCAAGAGTCGGCGCTCTAACCATAAAATCTACGTTTAGGTCCCGATTTAAGAATATTATATTCATGGACAATTGCCTAAGACTAGGAATGTCCATTCGGTTCTAAGGCCCAGGCCCGATCCGAGCCTAGGACAAGCCCGGAAAACCCGGGTGGAGCGGGCTCTGGGCCCAAGTCCGCGTTGTCCTGGTGAAGCACGGCCTAGGCTTGACCCAACCCGGTTATTAAATTTATATATATTTTTATATATTATATATTTTTTATATATTGTATATATTTTTTATATATAATTATATTATGAGATGGTCATTAATGTATACGTATATATATTTCTAAGTTATATGGTTTTTTTAGGAAAATGGTCGTAGCTTCGTAGTCCTAAGTGTAAATATATATAATATAGTTATAAGTATACTTATATGTGTATATTATAGACTTACAGTTATATAAATATATATAAGTATATAAGTATAATTATATATAAGTATATTGCATCTAGTATATATAAAAGTATAATCATATAAGTAAAGTGTATAACTAAGTATAATGTAAGTATGTAACAAATATATATTTAACTATATAATACATATTTATAAATAAGTAATATAAACTTATGTGATTCTCTCTCTCCCTCTCACTCAAGTTATAACTTATAAGTATATACAATATATTTACATATAATATATGTATATATAATATATAGCTATATAATAATATATAAGTTATAACTTTGTCATGAAGGTTCTCTCTCCTCCATAACCATCTTCTTCCTCAAGCTCGGGTGAACACAACCATGGTAGGCCGAAAATTCTTTGGAGGAAATTGGAGAAACTTCGTGAACGAAAAAGCTTGGCCGCGAGTGGATCTACATCTTTCATGAAGAACAATCCGCTAGTTTTCATTTTTCGGAGATCGAATCATCATTAAGGCAAGTTCATCTCCTCTAAACCTCACCCTCCTTTGGTGTGTTGTATTTGATTATATTATTAAGTGAAATTCATGATCAAATACTCATATCTTGCCTAATCAAACTATAAAGGAGGGACTTATGATTTTTTTAAGGAAATCAAGAACAAATCTAGTTGTAAATCATGATATTCTTAGGATATGGTTGATATGATATGGATTGCAGAAAACTACAACACATGTATGATGTTTAACTGGAGATTCGAACTAACAAATAAACTTCAAGTTAAACCAAACTAGTTCCAAATGAAAGCTGTGTGAGTCTAGTTTCTAAAAAACCATTCTTAAATTGAGATTGTATAGAGAAAGTTATACTCAATTTACTAAGGACTTTTTCTGCAGAAAACTGTAGTACGTGTATAAACTTGAAATGAAAACTGGGTATAGACGATAAACTCCAAATTATACCAAACTAGTTCCAAATAAAATCTGTGTGAGTCTAGTTTCTAAAATAGGGAACCATTCTTAAATTGAGTTTGTATAGAGAAAGATATGATCAATTTACTAACCATATATCATGCAGAAAACTGTAGATATGCTGATTTGAAATGATTGATATATTACATGAAGGTTTATTTGAGTTTCGCTCTTTAGTTTTTAACGCACGACTTCTACGACACATACGCACATATGTGGATGGAAGTACATTGCACGATATCCATACATAGTGCATGTGTTTAGCTATAGAGCTCTCGTAGCTTAATTTTGATATTTGTGCGATACGTGGGAGCACGTATCGTCGGTGGATTTGATGAACTATGGGTGGCTTGATCCCTTGAGAGAGAGGGTACGTAGGTAACCATATTGGTACAATCAGATTTTTAAATAATGATTTTCTATTTCATTATGGGCATTATAAGTCTGATATATATTGGTATGAGCTTGTCTATGATAATACGAGTATGTTGCCTGAGTTAGGTCTATTAGCCACTTAGCAGAATGTTGCCTGAGAGAAAACTATGAGAGTTACTCAGCAGATTGTTTCCTAAGGTAGACCTACAAGTCACTCAACAGATTGTTGCCTGAGTTAGGATTTTATATCACTCAGCAGATGGTTGCATGGGTTAGGCCTATGAGCCACCTAACAGAAATATGAGTTGAACAATGGTTACTCTAACAGAAATTTATGTTTGGTTGTGAACCACTTAGTCACCTTTATGACATAGGCCGTCGAAGGCCTATACTCCTTAACCTATACCGTTATGGGATGGGTTTCACGTTAGTGCTCTTTAGAAAGTTGTATTTCTTGAGTTGTTACAAGAAACTTATTACAAATTCATGATTTGTTGAGGTCGTTTGTGACCATTTGGATGAACTACGAGCGACTTGATCCCTTGGGAGAGAGGGTAGTAGGCAACCAAATCGGTACAGCCAAATTTTTATATGATGATCATCTATTGTATTATTGACATTATGAGTTTAATATATATTGATACGAGTTGGTTTATGATAACACAAGATTGTTGTCTGAGATGGGTCTACGAGCCACTCAGCAGACTGTTGCTTGAGTTAGGACTATACGTTACTCAACAGATTGTTGTCTGGGTTAGGCTTATGAGGCACCTAGCAGAAATGTGAGTTGGATAGCGAACCACTCTAATGGAAATTTGTATTTAGTTGTGAACCGCTTAATCATGTGCATGAGATAGGCCGTCGAATGCCTATGCTCATTAATCTATACAGTTATAGGATTGTGTTTTATGTTAGTGCTCGCTCTCTAGGAAGTTGTTTCTTTTTAGTTATGATCAAAGATATTGTCGCATGATGAGTTTTTACATGCTTTTATATTGTTGTCATTTTCTTTCAGATTATGAGTTACTTGTTGTAAATTTGTGATTGTTGAGGTCATTCGTGACCATTTTGGATGAACTACGAGCGGCTTGATCCCTCGAGAGAGAGGGTACGTAGGCAACCACATTGGTGCAACCAGTTTATATAAAACTTCTACGAGTTTTTGTTTGAAATGTTTTTGACGACGTATAACGTTGTTGTTTTAAATCTATTTAGGTAGACCTTTAGGAGCGCAAAGAGGCACATGCTAGCTTGTAGTAGCCGATCTTATTTCCAAAAGTGATTGGGACACACTGTTGAGTATATATGACCGAGTTACCTCGCTCTTGCGAGCACATGAGATTTATGTGATGATGCTTATTATGATGTCTTTATGTTCTTGCTAAAGCGTTCTGACACTGTTGTTGTTTTTCTTTTGTTTTCTTTTTCTTGAATGTTATTTTAGGAAATTCTTCCAAAGTGCAAAGAGATGCATGCTAGTTTGCAGTAGCAATGATTTTACTTTTTTTAGTTAAGTACTTCATAGGGTTACTTTAGCTGTCTGTACTCTTGTGATCGGAGCCGGGTCGTACCCGTACAAGTTGTATCTTTTTGGAGGTAGAGAACCTCCTATGGATATGTATATTTTGATACAGTGTTAGATATTAGTAGTACTTGGGCATTTTTATAGAATATGTTATATTTTTGTTCTTGTTCAGAACCTCTCATATGTATGATATATGTTCACCTTTCAATTCCGAACTATGTTATTCTTAAATTCTAGTTTGAGAACATTACAAATCATTTTATACCTGTTGTATATCCTTATTTCTGGAAATTGTCATGATATTAAGATCATTTGGTTAGCCTTTGGGGTGTCTTACTATTGTTATTTGATATCTACAAGAGTAATAGCAACAATGACATGTTAAACTTGCATATGCACAGAGGAGGGTGTACAACAGGTTCTAACATCTCTAGGGTTCACCCCGGACTATAACTAGTGTGAAAATAAGGGGCGTTACACCCGGCCCTGGCACCTCGGGTCCGAGTCCAAGCCCAGGCCACCCGTTTTGCCCTGCCCTAACCCGGTAGGCAGGGCCAACCCGAATGAAAATGCTTATCTAAGTCCAAATTAACAATCTGAAATGAATAACACCAACAGTACTAGATGTAGTCCACTAGTTTTTAGCATAGTAATATGTATCTATTCTATATTATGTGTTTAAGAGAAACCTCTTTTTAAGTTGTGTGAATTATATTTTCAAAACTACAAAAAAGGCCATGCAATTGGAAAAAATGGAAGTGCTCTCACCTTTGAAAAAATCATCAAAGGTACCTCCTAACGTGGAAATTAAAAAAAAAACTAAATTGTCCATTTCTTTGATAATTTAATTGCAACACTCCTATGTTTTGTGCCATGCATGTAGCATGTTATCAAAAATCCCTACAAAAAACATAATTTGGATTCTAGCTTGTATGTAATCTTAAATTTGTATCTTAAGACTGAGTGGAAGGTAAACTTGTAGGAGTTGAACTAGGCTATTATTGACAATATATAATATTTAAATACTATAAATCCAATTTTTTGTTTAACTAATATGTCACATGTGCATTGCACGTGGTGTATTGTATTTGGTTTAAGAAATTATTAGTAAATAATATATTCCATATTAATCATTCTTAAATATATACTCATGATATAATGTTTATTTATGGCATATTGATTCTCAATATATCAAGCACTAAAGTTACAAAGGCCACTAAAATAAAAAAATTAATATTAAATGTGTAGAATCTTGTTGGAATAGCAAAAATTATTATTAGATACAAAATTACAAAAGCTATAATAGCAAGATGCAATCACAACATATATAAAGATATTGCTTGAATAAGTCAGTTCATGGAAATCATATAAGTCAACTTTTTAATCTAATAGAGAATGTCAATAAAGAGACAAATTAATCTAGATTTCATATAAGCAATAAATTTTTTTTACAATTCAATCAAATATATCATATATAGGTTTGTGTATTCTGATTTACTTAATAAATAAAAGATAAATAGCTAATATTTTTTATTAGTTATTCTTTGTAGTTAAAATTGAAAGGAACAGAGAACTTATTGGTGATTAATCAAAACAAAGACAAATAGCATTTGATGAGTCAACATAATTGTTAACGAAAGAACATAAAAATCCTTAATAGAGATGAGAAAAGCAAAAAAAATTCAAAACTTTGGATAAGTTGATAACACCTCTGAACTTAAAATGCTTATACGAAGTTATTAGTTAAAAATTAAACCATGAATATATCTAATAAACAAGAAATCATAACTATGACTTATATTCAAAAGAAAAAGCATAAATTATGATAAATAGCAAAAATAGATCGTTACAACATTGTGTGAGGGGTAAAAAATTCTTTAAATAGCTTAAAATAAACTCAAAAAATAAGATCATATATTCTTTATAAGTATTAAAAGATTAATAGGAATCCTAAAGTGAAAAAATGTACACATTGAAGACAAGCTTTGGTTCCCAAATATATACATAGTCTTAAATACCAAGACTTCAAAATAATAACCTTCATATAATCTATTACCCTTCACTTTTCAAGGATTCAAGAGATAAAACACAAATCAAGAGCTATGAATTGAACCCGAGTCATAGTCTTCAACTCCATAAAAAATAAATATTTATGTCTATAAACCATTTGAAAAATAGTATCCATTGTATGCACATGAATATACATATACAAGCCACGTACGCTTTAAACCATTTGAAAAAAAAATTATATATTATATTTCATAAACCATTGTGCTGATATAGAAATTTGTCTTCGTAAATGATGTGGTGGTTTGAAGAAAATGGATGGCCGTAGTGTACAATATAAGCATGAAAAAGAGGTTATGTAAAGGAAAAATGAAAGAGTTGTTAGTTGATTGGATCCATAACATATGCATTTAATTAAATACGTTATGGAATCTTTAAGAGCCTAAGAAATTAATTAATCTTATTATGACGATTTGCAATTAATTTAATTTACTTTAAGACCCATTGAATGAGACTTTGAGATAAAATAAATAAATAAAATAATTAAAGTAAAGTTGGAATGATCAAATTTGAGAAGGGTAAAAAGGGCAATCAAAAGTTTTAGCACCTCACTCCTCTTTTTTATGTAGTATAGATATATCATATGCTTACAAACTCATCATTTTTACAATATTCATAAAACCTAAAAAAAACTTCTTATTTTGATACATACATGATTAAAAACATGTGGAAATGACTAGAGATTTTGTTTGCAGGACTTCCTCATGTATTGTATCACATCCATACGAACTTTCATGTATTATATCACATCCAACCGTATAATTTTAAACTAGAAAAATCAAAATCTTACATTACGTTAGAATATAAAAATATAATCATCTAGCCTTATCATAACTTAGGAGTTATGATATATTAGTTAGATGGACTTTCACATGGTATCAAAGCTAACTAGGTTCGAATCTTACTTGTCACAAATTTAATGCGAATTTTTAAAAAATTATTACCGCTATGTGAGCTCAGTTTTCAGCCATAAAAAAGGGTGTTCAACCTGTCAGGACATATTAGATTATAAAATTATAATACTCGAGCTTCATCATAACTTTAAAGTTTTGATATACTAGTTAGTTAGGGGGGTTTTCAAAAATTTAAACCCGCAGTGTTGGATTTAATCTAATAAATCTATTTGTGGACACATATGATTAATCAATGTGTATTGCTATCTTTCAGGATAACCCACTAAAGTGATCAATTAATTTGGGTTAATGGGTATTTAAATAAGTCATGGGGTTATATATGCAGATACCAGGTTGTAATTGTGATTTGATGAGGGGCCAAATTACAAATGTACAACATCTATAAATAAGAGGTTATGGTCCCTAATCTAGGGTTACACTCTCTAATTCTCTTCACCCCCATCTAGAGATAAATTTGGCTAGAGAAACCCTAAGGTTAGAAGATCCAAAACACATCTCAAGTTTCATCTATGGATTCAGGTATAAGCTTCCGCTCCTTTTGATTATTGTTAATCTCTTCGAATTAATCATGGCTTTATGATTTAGATCTCAAGTTTTATTTAGATCTAACAAGTGGTATCAAAGCCACCAGTGATTAATTCTTAGGGATTTAAGTTTTTTTAAAATTGGGTTTTTTATCTTAAATCTCTGGTTTTGGATTAAGATTTGTTCTCGGATGAACAGTAAAAATTTTACTGTGAACAGTAAAATTTTAGAATTTTTTTGGTTTTTTCCTTCGATTTTTCTTAGATCTGGATCAAGAAAATTCAATTTTTCGATTCTGGATCTGTTTTTGAAATAAAATCGATAAATTTTTTGGATCTACTTTGTTTTGGTCGTCGGTCTCGTGCTCCTCGTCGGTGTAGCGTCGTTGGCGACCTCGCCCTCGACTCCGACGATGATGGTGACGTCAGGAAACCCTAGGGTTTCGTCCTTTGGGTGCGGGAGTAATGGCGGCGGCAATTTCAGATTGAAATCCTTAGGGTTCGTGCGTGAAAACGTGGCGAAAATTAAGGAGGTGGTTGTTCATTCTAAGGTGAGCCTTGCGCTCAAATCAAACGAACTTTGCGTTCGTTCTAAGGTGAGCATTGCGCTCAATTTAGTATACTTAATTTATTAAATTAAGTTATGGACTCGGCTTTTCATGGATCCACTTTGGTATACTTAATTTATTAAGTTAAGTTATGGACTCTAATTAAGCTATGGAAAATTTGGTTAATTCAAATTAAGTTGTTTAATTTGAATTAGCTTTTGTAGTTAATCAATTATTTAATTCAAATAATATGACACTAAGATATTAAGTTGTCTCTCATTCAAAATGATTAATTGAAATAAGAAGTTGCCAAAGTAACCTCTCTTGTGTAGATTGTTCATGAGGAATGTGAGATGTTTGTGTGTATGCTTTCGTATAAATATTTAATCGGCCCAAAGGAAAGTTAATATTTATTTAGACTGTATACACATCTGCGATGATAAGCGTGTGATAATTATAAGGTTTACATGTGAATAATGAATCGATCCAAAGATAGTTTTATTATTTGACATGAGTTATTGTCAATGTTTGATCGTTGCAACAAGGTATCACTTACAAGTTAATATTACTGTCCAAAGACTTGATATTAATGTTGTGCCAGATATCTTAGATGAGATTTGTCATTATTTGAATTTTAGTGATTACTAATTATGGTTATTAATATGAGCATTTTTTGTTTTATTTCAGGTAATGCATCTGCTGTAACAATTTCTGCTAACATCAACTCAATTCCCATGCTAAATGGGACAAACTTCAAGGTTTGGAAAGAGAACATATTAATTGTTCTTGGCTGCATGGATCTGGACCTTACGTTAAGAATTGAACAATCCCAACCTCTCAATGCGGAGCACTCCTGATGCAAAGAAGGAGTATGAGAAGTGGGAGCGTTCAAATCGCATGAGTCTTATGATCATTAAGCGCGGCGTTCCGGAAGCCTTCAGGGGCATAGAATCCGAAGGGATTACTAAGGCTAAAGATTTTCTTGCCAAAATTGAGAAGCGTTTTGCGAAAAACGATAAGGTAGAAACAAGCACGCTTTTAGCTCACTTGATTTTAATGAAGTATAAGGGCAAAGAAAATATCAGGGAGTACATTATGGAAATGTCTTATATTGCTTCAAAGCTTAAGGTACTTAAACTCGATCTTTGTGATGAGTTGTTGGTGCATCTGGTTCTGTTGTCTCTTCCTGCACAATTTAATCAGTTTAAGGTCAGTTATAACTGCCAAAAGGAGAAATTGACTCTAAATGAGCTCATTTTATACTGTGTGCAAGAAGAAGGTAGGTTGGAACAAGATAAGACTGAAAGTGCTTATTTGGCCTATGCCTCTAAGGATAAGGGCAAGAAAACAAAGAATGATAATGAAGCTGCAAAGGGTCCAGTTCAGAAGAAACAACATAAGGATAATCAGGGTTGCTTCTTCTGTAACAAACCTGGACACGTAAAGAAGGACTGTACCAAATATCACGCATGGCGTGCTAATAAGGGTATGTTCCTTACTTTGGTCTGTTCTGAGGTTAATTTAGCTTCAGTACCTAGAAACACTTGGTGGTTAGACTCTGGTGCTACTACTCACATAAGTGTTTCTATGCAGGGTTGCCTGAGCTACCGAAAGCCAAGTAATATTGAAAGACACATCTTTGTGGGTGACGGACAATCGGTAGATGTGGAAGTAATTGGGCATTTTAGGTTGCTATTAGGAACTAGTTCTTATTTGGACTTAAAAGATACTTTTGTAGTATCGTCTTTTAGACGGAATTTGATTTCAGTTTCTGTATTGGACAAATCAGGTTATTCTTATTCATTTGGAAACAATCGATTCAGTTTATCTTTTAATTCAAATGTTGTGGGAACCGGTTACTTGAGTACTTATGACAACCTATATTTGCTCGATACAATTTCTTCTTATAATGAATCCTTGCATGTGGAGTCGCGTGGTACTAAGCGTAAATTAAATAAGAAAAATTCGGCAACATTATAGCATAAGCGCTTGGGTCATATCTCAAAAGGTAGAGTTGAGCGTCTTGTGTCTGATGGCATTTTGGATTCCCTTGATTTTTTTAGACTTTGACGTATGTGTTGAATGTATTAAGGGAAAACAGACCAAAGTTAAGAGATTAGGTGCCAACAGATATTCAGAAGTCTTAGAATTGATATATACAGATATTTGTGGACCATTTCCTACGGCATCCTGGAATGGTCAACAATATTTTATATCATTCATAGACGATTACTCACGTTATGGGTATCTATATCTCATTCATGAAAAATCTGAGTCTCTGGACATGTTCAAAGCCTATAAAGCTAAAGTTGAGAATCAACTCAACAAAAGAATTAAAACCGTTAGATCTGATCGTGGTGGTGAGTACTACGGCAGATATGATGGTTCAGGTGAACAACGTCCAGGACCATTTGCTAGATACCTAGAGGAATGCGGTATCATCCCATAGTACACCATGCTGGGTTCACCTAGCATGAATGGTGTAGCTGAAAGACGAAATAGGACTCTTAAGGATATGGCAAGAAGTATGATTGCTCATTCTTCTTTACCAGAGTCACTCTTGGGAGAAGCACAAAAGACAGCAACTTACATTCTGAATAGAGTGTCAAGTAAAACAGTTGCTAAAACACCTTATGAGCTTTGGACTGGTCAAAAGCCCAGTTTAAAGCACTTACATATTTGGGCATGTCCAGCTGAGGCAAGGCCTTATAGGCCAAATGAAAAGAAATTGGACTCCAAAACAGTTAGCAGCTACTTTATTGGATACTCTGAACGCTCTAGGGGCTATAAGTTCTATGATCCCACACTCAGGAATATTTTTGAGACGGGAACAGCAACATTCTTTGAGGATGTTGAGTTTGGGGGGGAGAAATAAGGTCAGAGATATTGCTTTTGAGGAGGAATTGGCCTCAGATCCAATCCATACAGTTACTTTTGATAATATTCATGTTACTATACTTGTTGTTGCTCAAGAAGTAAATCCGGAACCTCAAGATGACAATGTTGAACAACTCCCTGTTCTAGAAGAACAAACTCAACAACCTTAAGAACCAGTGCCATTAAGCAGATCCACGAGAGAAAGGAGAAATGCTATTCCGGATGATTATATTGTATTTCTTCAAGAACATGAAGAAAGTAATGTAATGTTGGAAGATGATCCAATCAACTTCCTTCAGGCCATGAAAAGTTCTAACTCTTAACAGTAGATTGATGCCATGAATGAAGAGTACAAGTCTATGAAAGACAATAAGGTTTGGGAACTTGTCCCATTGCCAGAAAGTGCAAAACCAATTGGTTGTAAATGGATATTTAAAACCAAGAGGGATGCAAATGTGGAGAGGTATAAGGCACGTCTTGTAGCTAAAGGCTTTACTTAAAAGGAAGACATTGATTATACAGAGACTTTCTCTCCGGTTTTATCGAAAGACCCATTCAGAACAATCATGACACTTGTTGCTTATTATGATCTTAAGTTATATCAGATGGATGTTAAGACTGTATTTCTCAATGGAGACATTGATAAGATGATTTATATGGTGCAACCAGAAAACTTTGTGTCGGGAGACCCAAAGAATATGGTTTGCAAATTAAGAAAATCCATCTATGAACTCAAGTAAGCTCCTCATCAATGGTGTTACAAGTTTTAACAAATAATTATCTCGTTCGGTTTTGAGATGAACATTGTTGATGACTATGTATATCACAAGTTCAGTGGGAGTAAGTATATTTTTTTGGTTCTGTATGTCGATGACATATTGCTTGCCACTAATGATATAGGCATGTTGCACGAAACCAATATATTTCTATCAAAGAACTTTGAGATGAAAGATCTTGAGGACGCCTCTTTTATATTAGGAATCCAAATACATCGAGATCGCTCTCGGGATATTCTTGGATTATCACAAAAGAGCTATATCGATAAGGTACTTAAAAGATTTGGCATGCAAGACTGCAGACCAGGAGATACCCCTGTTGCTAAAGGAGATAAGTTTAGTCTCAATCAGTATCCTAAAGGTAACCTTAAAATTCAGGAAATGCAGAAGATTCCTTATGCTTCGGCTGTAGGAAGTCTAATGTATGCTCAGGTATGTACGCGTTCGGATATTGCGTACATTGTTAGGATGTTAGGCAGATACTTAAGCAACCCTGGTATGGATCATTGGATAGCAGTCAAAAGGGCTATGAGATATTTTAGAAAACAAAAGATTATATGCTCACATACAGAAAATCAGATCAGCTGGAGGTCATTGGGTACTCTGATTCTAATTTTGCTAGATGCTAAGATAGCAGGAAGTCTACATCAGGTTACATTTATATGTTAGCAAGAGGAGCTATATCATGGAAAAGTATTAAACAGACACTTGTAGCTTCCTCCACTATGGCAGGAGAATTTGTAGCTTGCTATGAGGCATCCAATCAGGGAAAATGGCTGTGAAATTTTATCACGGGACTGCACATTCTGGAAAATATGGAAAGACCACTAAGGTTATATTGTAACAATAAATCTGCAGTAATGTATTCCAATAATAACAGGAGCTCAATTAAGTCAAAACATATTGACATTAAGTTCCTGGTTGTGAAAGAAAGGGTACAGAGTGGACAGTTATCTATAGAGCACATTGGGAAAAACTCCATGATAGCTGATCCTCTTACTAAGGGATTGTCACCCAAGGTCTTTCATGAGCATATTGCTCATATGGGTGTGGTATTATTTAAGGATATCATGATTTAGTGAGAGTTTGTAATTGTGGTGCTTTATGTTTGGTTGTATTATCTGATCAGAATAAAGTATTCAGTTAAGACACTCTATTACATTATGTTTGGTTTTGACCTTACTAAAGGAGGATCAGTTGAAAATAGACATGTATTGATCACATTGCATGTAATTTTCATGCTGCACATCCATGTTTGATCTATATCGTTTGATTGTATTGGTATATGTGACCATTGATGGTTTTAGTTACGTTAAATGTGACGAAGGCCGCTTTGATCCTATATTGATATTGTCAATGGACGAGATTGTTCAGAAATACCTTTTCAGTGATAGCAAATTTGAGCTCATAAGGTTATACACAATTTAAGGAATCATATGGTGCCTAAGTGGGAGATTGTTGGATTTAATCTAATAAATCTATTTGTGGGCACATATGATTAATCAATGTGTATTGCTATCTTTTAGGATAACCCACTAAAGTGATCAATTAATTTGGATTAATGGGTAAATAAGTCATGGGGTTATATGTGCAGATACCAGGTTATAATTGTGATTTGATGAGGGGTCAAATTGTAAATGTACAACATCTATAAATAAGGGGTTATGGTCCCTAATCTAGGGTTACACTCTCTAATTCTCTTCACCCCCATCTAGAGAGAAATTTGGCTAGAGAAACCCTAAGGTTAGAAGATCCAAAACACATTTCAAGTTTCATCTATGGATTCAGGTATAAGCTTCCGCTCCTTTTGATTATTGTTAATCTCTTCGAATTAATCATGGCTTTATGATTTAGATCTCAAGTTTTATTTAGATCTAACACGTAGCGTCCGATGTTGTGTACGATTAGTAACTAGCTCAACTTGATCTGGCCGTAGTCCATAGGGGTTTGCTCCAAGCCTTGACGTCGGACCAATTGGCTTGGACTTCTGGTCCAAGTATGGTCCAAGTCTATTTGATTTTTGCATTAACTGATACATAGTAAATCTCGAATAGCCTGCTGATAATATTATAGAGTTTCACGATGTTCCCAACTGAGCCCAAGAAAGAACATAAGACAACTAGACAGCGATGCGCATCAAGTTGAGCAACGAATGCAATGTATTTAGTTCCCTTGAGCAATAATAAAGGTAACGGGAGGGGGTAGCTAGTACTATAATAGTAGCCCCACAAGAGAGATGATAGGAAGTCAGAAGTGTCATTTACTATTATATACATCAGTGGATCAAAGAAAAAACTTAGAAGGACAGACAATAAGTATTTATTTATTCAAAAATTAAAATATAATATTATATAAGAACATTCTGATAAATTAGCTAAAATTTTAACTTAAATGGGCTAAAATCCAAATGAAACGTAAATACTTATTAATTAGGGGCGTAAATTGTAACTTCACGAAGAATGTAATTTGCTTAATCTAAGGGGTGCAACTGTACCCCTATATGCATTTTGCCCTGTATACATAGGTACATTATCCCATCCTCAAAAGTATTTGCTCTAACTTATGTGATCTGGCTGATCTGGGCTGACAGTTGAAATTGTCCGAAGGCGTTGGGATTTAGTCAGCAGCGGATGGGGCCTTGCTCCCGAACCTTAAGCCAAAGCCCACAAGTCAAACTCCAAAATCCATAACCCATGCGTTTTTGGTCCCTCCCACCACCCCCCCCCCCCAAAAAAAAAAAAAAAAAAAACTTTGGCTCTCCGCTTATCAATTTGAAGAGATGACTAATGGCCCACGGGGTAATTTTTTGTGGCAGCATAAAGCAACTAATAGTTTGAATAATGCCACTTAAGACGGTAAAATTATATTATTTTTATATTATAAGGCCAAAAAAAAATAGTAACCATAAAACTCAGTGACTCGGTGTTAATTAAGGAGGTGAGCATGAAGAGTGACTAGCGTAGGGGCAATGATAAAAAATTTTAGATGAGAAACAATACACTGTTGAGCCAAAGCATCCGTTGTAATGCCTCAACTTTGAGAGAAGGTAAGTGCATATATGGGCTATTCTTCTTCAGGCCTTTTCAAAACATAAGTACTAGGATTTAACTTAGTTTAGCATTTAAGCCCTAATTAGTAAGCCATTGGGCCTATCATACAGTTCTTTTTTTTTCCTTGTCCTTTCTAGTTTCAATTTTCATATTCCTTTCTTTTTTACTCGCGAAGTGATGCTGGTATCGATACAAACTTTAATTTTGTTTCAAGAAGAATATACATTTTTTTATATTAAAAGTTCATATCTACTCAAGTGGAGTTTCCGCCTCGATGAATACTTTTAGTATTGACATACCTCAACTTCAATTTATTAATTATTAATACCATTAGTGGTAGACAGTATCACAAGGATGGAGTTAAAAATTTTATCTTGAGAAAATTTATGGGTACCAAAGATTCAAGATACATAAAATGCCTTCTTTTTTATTTAAAAAAAGAATACTAATTTCGAACAAAAAAATTGTGTTTTTTCATTCAAAGATAACAATTCAAAAACATTGAAATAAACTATCCATTAAAAAACAAACTAAATAGTAATTACCAACAAAAATAGAGCAAACTTCTTATGCAGAAATAAACAAAAAACATGTTGATTGAGAAAATTGTATACTTTGTTCAATCTGATTAAAGTGATTTCTCAATAATTCACAGATTTCAAAGATTACAACAAGCATTTTCTTAGCCACACCGTCAGCTGCCTCGGACTTTGAGTCCCACTTGGACCGATCTGTTGGATTTAATCTAATAAATCTAATTATGGGCACATATGATTAATCATTATGTATTGCTATCTTTTAAGGATAACCCACTAAAGTGATCAATTAAGTTGGGTTAATAGGTATTTAAATAAGTCATGGGGTTATATGTGCAGATACCAGGTTGTAATTGTAATTTGTTGAGGGGCCAAATTGCAAAAGTACAACATCTATAAATAAGGGGTTATGGTCCCTAACCTAGGGTTACAACTTTCTCTAATTTCTCTTCACCCTCATCTTGAGAGAGATATTCGGTCATAGAGAAAACCCTAAGGTTAGAAGATCCAAAACCCAAAATCAAGATTCATCTATGGATTCAGGTATAAGCTTCCGCTCTTTAGATTATTGTTTAATCTCTTTGAATTAATCATGGCTATATGGTTTTAAGATCTCAAGTTTCAGATCTAACAAGTGGTATCAGAGCCATCTTTGATTAATTCTTAGGGATTTAAGTTTTAAAAATTGGGTTTTTTGATCTTAAATCTCTGGTTTTGGATTGAGTATTTGTTCGGATGAACAGTAAATTTTTTGTTCGGATGAACAGTAAGTTTTTTCGGATGAACAGTAACTGAAAAATCGCCGGTGAACAGTAGCTTTTTAGAATTTTTTGGATTTTTGGCGATTTTTTCCTTGGATCTGGAACAAGAAAAGTTTTTCCGATTCTGGATCTGTTTTGAAAATAAAAATCAAAGATTTTTTGGGTTTGATCTTCGGTCTCTTGCTCCTCGCCGACGCATCGTCGCTGGCGACCTCGCTGTCGACTCCGACGACGGCGGCTGCATCAGGAAACCCTAGGGTTTTGCCCTTTGGGTGCAGGAGCAATGGCGGCGGCGGTTTCAGTTTGAAACCCTAAGGGTTCGTGCGATTAATCGTGGAGAAAATTAAGGACCGAACTTTGTGTTTGGTGTAAGGTGAGCCTCGCGCTCAAGTTTAACGAACCTCGCGTTCGTTCTCAATTTTTAACGAACCTCGCGTTCGTTCCTAAGGTGAGCCTCGCGCTCAACGAACTTCGCGTTCGTTCTAATGTGAGCCTCGCGCTCAGTCTAAGGTGAACCTCGCGTTCAGTTCTAAGTCGAACCTCGCGTTCGTGCTTCAGTCGAACCTCGCGTTCGTGCTTCAGTCGAACCTCGCGTTCGTGCTACAGTCGAACCTCGCGTTCGTGCTTCAGTCGAACCTCGCGTTCGTGCTTCAGTCGAACCTCGCGTTCGTGCTACAGTCGAACCTCGCGTTCGTGCTTCAGTCAAACCTCGCGTTCGTGCTTCAGTCGAACCTCGCGTTCGTGCTTCAGTCGAACCTCACGTTCGTACTTCAGTCGAACCTCGCGTTCATTTTTTAACGAACATCGCGTTTGTTCTCAAATCGAACCTCGCGTTCTTTTATCAAACGAACCTCGCGTTCGTTCACTTTCAGACGAACCTCGCGTTCGTGCTTAAGTGAGTCTCGTACTCTATACAGTCGAACCTCGCGTTCGAAGTCAAGCGAACTTCGTGCTCACTATGGTTAAGCCTCGGCTTTTTATGGGTCCACTTTGGTATACTTAATTTATTGAATTAAGTTATGGGCCCTAATTAAGCTGTGAGACCCCAATTAAGTTTTTAAAAATTCAGTTGATTTAAATTAAAACTTTTTAATTTAAATCTAATTTGGTTTATAATCAATTATTTAATTCAAATATTATGACACTAAGGAATTAAGGTTGTCTCTCACTCCAATTGATTAATTAAAACAAGAAGTTGCCAAAGTAACCTCTCTTGTGTAGATTATTCATGAGGAATGTGAGATGTTTGTGTGTATGCTTTCATGTAAATATTTAATCGGCCCAAAGGAAGATTAATATTTATTTAGACTGTATACACACCTGTGATGATAAGCGTGTGACAATTATAAGGTTTACATGTGAATAATGAATCGATCCAAAGATAGTTTCATTATTTGGCATGAGTTATTGTCAATGTTTGATCATTGCAACAAGGTATCACTTACAAGTTAATATTACTGTCCAAAGACTTGATATTAATGTTGTGCCCGATATCTTGGATGGGGATTGTCATTATTTGAATTTTATTGATTATGGTTATTGATGTAGGCGTATAAAATTGCCTATAGGTCCCACAACACATCTCGACACGGTGATTCGACAAATCAACGAACCATCGAGTGACGAAGCGACGAGGTCAACAAATTGCACGCAAACAATGTCAATCGCGTGCGGAATCAATCCAACGGTTCGGGGAGTCAACGAGTCATCTAAACA
>BQKN01058190.1:0-12157 GCA_022839385.1 Asparagus kiusianus | reverse complement strand
TCATATTTATGAATATGAAAACTCAAAACTATGTATGTATATATATACCTATATATATACATGGAAACCAAACATATATGTATATATGAAACTATATATATACATGAAAACCAATATAATGTGTGTGTATAATATTGAGCTTAAAGTACTAACACACATAATATAAAACCTAAACTAATGTTACCAAAGCTTGATCTTGATCTTCATTGAGCTCAACTTGGTACACGTTGCGGATGAAGCTAAACTTGGATCTTGAACTTGAATTGTACGATGCTTCACTCCACAATTCCACCAACCTCCTTTTGATATCGTCGTTAAGGCGCTATTCCATCCATCCTCCAACAACGTTGTTTGCCTAGAATAAATACAAAAACACAAACACTAGACAAACAACATTAGAAGTAAATTGTTTGTTAAACATCATCAAAACAAGAAGGCCAACAATCTCCCCCTTTTTGATGATGATAAACAATTTACAAAAAGAAATATATGCATGAAGGAAATGAATAATAAATTATAATTCACATGCATATAAACAAGATAGATATACTCACAATATTTCTCCCCCTTTGACAACATCAAAAAGGGGAAAAACACCAAGAATGAAGAGAGCGAAAGCTCCCCCTATCAATAAGCATAGGTGAGTATCAAACAAGTATTAGGGAATGCTCCCCCTATCAAAATGCCATATAGAAAATATAAGCAATGAAAGATCATGGCAACCATGTGAGCAAGCATAGATAGAAAGTATGCTAAACACAACTCACATACATAAAGATAATGAGAACACAAATGAGTATATCAATATGACGAATTGTGTCTCATATCAAAGAACATAAAAACATATGTAAAAGTAGATCTATGATATCAAAAGAGAGAAAACATGAGAATCATGCAAAAAGAGTTTTCGAATAAAAACAAATCAACCAAATGAAATCATAAATCAACCATTTAAACCAAAAATGATGTTTGATCTGTTAGACCCTAGAGGGGGGGGTGATTAGGGTCTTATGCTAATCTAATCCGATTAAATGCCAATTAAAACTAATTAATCAATATATTCTTGCAAGATAATATATAATTACTTATGAGCAAGAATATGCAATATGAACAACAAAGAGATATATCCTATATGATAAAAGTATATGCAAGGATATATAAACTACACAAGGGTAAACAATCTAAACAAGATAGTGGATGGTATAGAAATGAGCAATGCACAATGGCGATATAAGATATGAACATAAATATGAAAGGACGCCAAAGCACACACAAACAACCAATATGATCACGGAGTTCGGACCTTCCGTCCTACGTCTCCGCTCCCCACTCCCGGGGAGAAATCCACTATCACAACCCGGTTTGGAAGCCGGAACTTCTACACACCTCACAGTGTCGGTTTTCAACGCTCACCGAACAACGTCACTCCTCACAATTTTCTTCACGGAGTTCAGTCCCCTCGACCTACGTCTCCGTTCCTCTCCTCTAGGAACTACACACTCGGTTTTCTAGCTCACCGAAAACTTTACAATCTCACAATGTAACAAATATAAATTTGTTCTCTACAATAGATGAGAACACAATTAAGTACAACTCAAAGTTACAAACTCTCACCACCCAACTATACTATGTATGTAAATACTAAAAGCTCAATGTGGGTGTGTGTAACAATGAGATAAAATCAAATCTAACTCAAATAGCAAACTAGCAATAATTAATATATGAAAATTAATAGTGAAATTGCTAGGGAAAAGAGTTAGAAAACTTCTCTATAAACACAAAGAGAGGATGAGAAGATATTGAAGATGAAATCCTCAACTGGTGATGCAAGCTCCTCCTTGTAACAGCAAACCTCAAAAAACAAACTAAACAAACACTTAAACACACTTAATCCCTTATTTAAAAAACTTCTTGATTAGCTTAAAAAGACATCAGCAAAGGGGTATTTATACCCACTCAAAGCTCAGCCAAAACCCCCAAGCCAAATGACAAAACAGCCCCAAGCAACGGTAATAAAACTAGCTATTGGAAGACATCGTCGGTCGACCGAAAAATTCGTCGGTCGACCGAAAATTTCATCGGTCGACCGGACCGGTCGACCGACAGCTCTCTGTCAGCCCAGTGAACTTTTGACCTCAGGTTCGGTCGACCGGACCGGTCGACCGAATACTGATATCTCAGAAAACTGTTTTTAAAAGAGAATTTTTTGACTTTTGAAAAATTGTTAAAAATAACAAATGAAGTCCAAAAATTATGAAACTTTGGGAAGTATATAAACATGAAAACAAACATGTTACAAAAGGAATTTTCCAAATTGCATTTCCCATTTGTGAAAAATCATCATTTTGCAAAATAGTCCAAAACACGAAAATGTAAACATGTGAATTTTGACATTTTGGCTAAACCATGTTTTAAAACTTTGCACGATGATTATATAGACTTAATAAAAACATGTATAAACTGATATTGAAGTCTACAAACTAATAAGACAGTATTTTCATAAAATTGCATATTCTATGCAATGTTTTCAAAAACACAATAGAGTATGAAACATATGATTATATATATGAATGTAAATTTGTTTCATATCTATATAGCTAAACCAAAACACAATATAAATATGAAATGTGTAATCTCATATTTATGAACATAAAAACTCAAAACTATGTATATATATATACCTATATATATACATGGAAACCAAACGTATATGTATATATGAAACTATATATATACATGAAAACCAATATAATGTGTGTGTATAATATTGAGCTTAAGATATCTAACACACATAATATAAAACCTAAACTAAATGTTACCAAAGCTTGATCTTGATCTTCATTGTAACTCTTCTTGGTAATCTCGCGGATGAAGCTAAACTTGGATCCTGAACTTGAATTGTATAGGCTTCAACCCGACATTTCCGCCAACCTCCTTTGGATATGATCGTTGAAGCGCAATTCCATCCATCCTCCAACAACGTTGTTTGCCTAGAATAAATACGAAAACAAAAACACTAGACAAACAACATTAGAAGTAAATTGTTTGTTAAACATCATCAAAACAAGAAGGCCAACATGATCAACAAAAAGAATTTCTTTGTAAGACTTGATCAAACCACTCATAGAATACATTATAAAGCATATTTAAAATTTGAATCATCTATTTGTGCTTATATAATGAATTCAAAATAACAAATCAAAACAAAATTTTCATAGCTCAAAAGTAACTCATGAACTATGGATTTGAAAAACTAAAAATCATCTTTGATTTTCAAAAATCAAGAGAGGCAACTATATCTAGCTCTTGAGCTAGTATTAACCCATATAAACATTTTTGTACCCGGTAAACATAATTTGGGAATTAACACCCAATAAACCCGGAGGGTTATATAAATGCAAACCTCTCATTAAAATCAAAACATGAAAACAAAAGATTTGATCAATTAAAAATTTGTTTTCATAATCAAAAGATTTTAAGTCATAATTTTCAAAACCAAGAAAGGAAAAGATAAGAATACTAAAATTCTTGGTTTAAAATTTAAGTTTGTTTTGGTACCCAAGAACTCTTGGTACCAAAATGTTTAGGGACATGACCCCTATCTTTTAAGCTCAAAGCCCTAGGGTTATGAACCCTCTTAGGCATATGTGGTGCACTAACACGGTCAAAGCAATAATCGCTCAAATGACCCTTCCGATTATAATTTGTGCAATAAAAGAGATTCATTTGTTTTTGTGGACCATTAGCTTGTGCACGGAAAACATTTGCAAATAAAGGTTTTCTTTTAAGATTATTTTGCAAATGTGAAACATTATCAAAACAAAACTTTCCTAAGTGGCCATATCTACCACAAACATCACATCTAAAAACATGTGGCCTACTAGAAACATTTGGCAAATAAGATTTTCTTTTTAAATAAAAACAATATTCGGCCAAATGACCAAAACGACCACAATGATCACATGAATACACATTAGCATGCTTATGATGAGCTTTAGGTGCATGTAAATGTGTGTGTGATGAAGAAGCCATATGAGATGCACAAGGAGCTTTAGCATTCTTATATTTGTGTGCATCATAGCAAAATTTTGATAAGTGGCCTTTACGACCACAAATTGAACATTTGTAAACTTTGCTATATATATGTGCATGGTGTATGGGATGTCTAGATGTGATAGCATGAGACTTAGCACATATATCCATAAGTTTCTTGTGATTATTAATGCATGTAGTAAGAGTTGAATCTAAAGAAGAAATACGGTTTTTAACATCATTCAACTCATCATTAGGCATATGTGCATTTTTATTAGAAGTAGAACATATATTGTCATCTATAAAAGAAGCCGTATCATTTTGTATGTTCTTTACTTCTAACATGGCATTATCTCTTTCATGAGTTAACTTAGCAAAGTTTGAAAGCAAAGAATCATGATCCAATTTTAATTTTTCATTGTTTTCTTTAAGGATCATATTTTCATTTGAAATAGTTTCAAACTTAGAAGTTAAAGACTCATGATCGGATTTCAAATTATCATGCTTGCATTTTAAATTAACAAAATCATTTTGCAATTTGTTATAGGCATGCAATAATTTTTCACTAGCACAAGCAAGTTCATCACTAGATAAATCATTAATGGATTGGAACTCGCAAACCTCACTAGGGCTATCGCCTAGTGGCCGTGTGCATGATGCTCCTTTAGAACTTGAAGCGGGATCCTCCAAAGCTTGTTGGATCGCCTCCAAGTCCCCTTGATGTGCTTCTATAAATTTCCAAAGTTTGTAAGCACTATCAAAATGAACAAACTTGTTAGACATAGATGAATTAAAAGCATTTAGCAAATATTCTAACAAAATATTGTTCATTGTAAACATACGATGATCATTCTTATTCCATTTGGATTTCTCCAAAATGGGCACAATATAAGCATCATCTATAATTTCCCATAAATCAAAATGTTTAGATCTAACAAATAGCTTAAATCTAACACACCATTGGGTATAGGGGAAATTATCTAATCTTGGAGCAACACTAGAATCATAGCCTAAACAAGATGCATCATTCATATCCATAATCTATATATATATGCAAGCAATGCAAAAATCAAAAATTAGATTAGCACAAAAAGATAACTTGGATCTTTAACTCAAGGCGGTTAGTCCTTAAATCAAAGAGCACCAAGCTCTGATACCAATTGTTAGACCCTAGAGGGGGGGTGATTAGGGTCTTATGCTAATCTAATCCGATTAAATGCCAATTAAAATTAATTAACAAATTATATTCTAGCAAGATAGATATACAAAGAGTTATGTGCAAGAATATGCAATATACACAAGGTGATATATCCTAGCAGAGAGGTATACAATATGATAGAAATGTATGCAAGGATATATAAACAACACAAGGGTAAAAAATCTAAACAAGATAGTGGATCATATAACTAATGAGCTAATGGCAATGGCGATATAACATATGAGCATGAATATAAATGAACGCCAAAGCACATTCAAACACACTATATGATCACGGAGTTCGGACCTTCCGTCCTACGTCTCCGCTCCCCACTCCCGGGGAGAAATCCACTAACACAATCCGGTTTGGAAGCCGGAACTTCTTCTACACACTCGGTTTTCTAGCTAACCGAAAACTCTACAACTCACACTCTTGCAATCACACTCTACACCCACTAAGTGTTGGACCTAGCCGTGTCTCCCTCAAGTGCTCGGTTACAACCTCTCCCTAGGCACGTCAACCGACGCCACTCCTCTTGGGACGATCCCCGACTCTCACCACACACTCTCACTCGGTGTACAAGTGTATTACAAAGTGATCTCACAATAAGCACAAATATCATAAATGATTGTTCTCTCTAACAAGGTGAGAACTCAATTAGGCTCAACTCAATGTCACACAATCCCACAACCTAATTATATAATGTATGCAAATACAATAAGCTCAATGGTTGTGTGTGTAAACAATGAGATATAAATAAAAACTTAACTCAATAAGAACTAGCAATAAGATTGATATAAAATATAATAGTAGAAATGCTAGGAAATAGAGTTAAGGAAACTTCTCTATAAATACAAAAGAGAGGATGATGAAGTGTTGAAGATGAATTCTTCAATAGCTGATGAAAAGCTCCTCTTTGTAACAGCAAACCCAAAACAAACTTAAACCAAACTAAACGAGCTTAAACCCTTGTTTAAAACCTTGTTTAAAAACTTCTTAATCAACTTGAAAAGACATCAGCAATGGGGTATATATACCCTCTCACAACTCAGCCAAAAACCCTAAGCAAAAAGACAGAAACAGCCCCCAGCAACGGTAAGAAAACTAGCCGTTAGAAGCTGAAAAAGACATCGTCGGTCGACCGAAAATTTCATCGGTCGACCGGACCGGTCGACCGACAGCTCTCTGTCAGCCCAGTGAACTTTTGACCTCAGGTTCGGTCGACCGGTGCGGTCGACCGAAATCTGACATTCTCAAAACCTGATTTTAAAAGAGAATTTTTGACTTTTGGAAAGTTGTTAAAAATAACAAATGAAGTCCAAAAATTATGAAACTTTGGGAAATGTATATAAACATGTAAATGAACATGTTACAAAAAGAATTTTCCAAATTGCATTTCCCATTTGTGAAAAATCATCATTTTGCAGAATAGTCGAAAACACGAAAATGTAAACATGTGTATTTTGACATTTTGGCTAAACCATGTTTTGAAACTTTGCACAATGATTATATAGACTTAATAAAACATGTATAAACTGATATTGAAGTCTACAAACTAGGAATATAATATTTTCACAAAATTGCATATTCTATGCAATGTTTTCAAAAACACAATAGAGTATGAAACATATGAATATATATATATGAATGTAAATTTGTTTCATATCTATATAGCTAAACAAAAACACAATAATAAATATGAAATGTGTAATCTCATATTTATGAATATGAAAACTCAAAACTATGTATGTATATATATACCTATATATATACATGGAAACCAAACATATATGTATATATGAAACTATATATATACATGAAAACCAATATAATGTGTGTGTATAATATTGAGCTTAAAGTACTAACACACATAATATAAAACCTAAACTAATGTTACCAAAGCTTGATCTTGATCTTCATTGAGCTCAACTTGGTACACGTTGCGGATGAAGCTAAACTTGGATCTTGAACTTGAATTGTACGATGCTTCACTCCACAATTCCACCAACCTCCTTTTGATATCGTCGTTAAGGCGCTATTCCATCCATCCTCCAACAACGTTGTTTGCCTAGAATAAATACAAAAACACAAACACTAGACAAACAACATTAGAAGTAAATTGTTTGTTAAACATCATCAAAACAAGAAGGCCAACAATCTCCCCCTTTTTGATGATGATAAACAATTTACAAAAAGAAATATATGCATGAAGGAAATGAATAATAAATTATAATTCACATGCATATAAACAAGATAGATATACTCACAATATTTCTCCCCCTTTGACAACATCAAAAAGGGGAAAAACACCAAGAATGAAGAGAGCGAAAGCTCCCCCTATCAATAAGCATAGGTGAGTATCAAACAAGTATTAGGGAATGCTCCCCCTATCAAAATGCCATATAGAAAATATAAGCAATGAAAGATCATGGCAACCATGTGAGCAAGCATAGATAGAAAGTATGCTAAACACAACTCACATACATAAAGATAATGAGAACACAAATGAGTATATCAATATGACGAATTGTGTCTCATATCAAAGAACATAAAAACATATGTAAAAGTAGATCTATGATATCAAAAGAGAGAAAACATGAGAATCATGCAAAAAGAGTTTTCGAATAAAAACAAATCAACCAAATGAAATCATAAATCAACCATTTAAACCAAAAATGATGTTTGATCTGTTAGACCCTAGAGGGGGGGGTGATTAGGGTCTTATGCTAATCTAATCCGATTAAATGCCAATTAAAACTAATTAATCAATATATTCTTGCAAGATAATATATAATTACTTATGAGCAAGAATATGCAATATGAACAACAAAGAGATATATCCTATATGATAAAAGTATATGCAAGGATATATAAACTACACAAGGGTAAACAATCTAAACAAGATAGTGGATGGTATAGAAATGAGCAATGCACAATGGCGATATAAGATATGAACATAAATATGAAAGGACGCCAAAGCACACACAAACAACCAATATGATCACGGAGTTCGGACCTTCCGTCCTACGTCTCCGCTCCCCACTCCCGGGGAGAAATCCACTATCACAACCCGGTTTGGAAGCCGGAACTTCTACACACCTCACAGTGTCGGTTTTCAACGCTCACCGAACAACGTCACTCCTCACAATTTTCTTCACGGAGTTCAGTCCCCTCGACCTACGTCTCCGTTCCTCTCCTCTAGGAACTACACACTCGGTTTTCTAGCTCACCGAAAACTTTACAATCTCACAATGTAACAAATATAAATTTGTTCTCTACAATAGATGAGAACACAATTAAGTACAACTCAAAGTTACAAACTCTCACCACCCAACTATACTATGTATGTAAATACTAAAAGCTCAATGTGGGTGTGTGTAACAATGAGATAAAATCAAATCTAACTCAAATAGCAAACTAGCAATAATTAATATATGAAAATTAATAGTGAAATTGCTAGGGAAAAGAGTTAGAAAACTTCTCTATAAACACAAAGAGAGGATGAGAAGATATTGAAGATGAAATCCTCAACTGGTGATGCAAGCTCCTCCTTGTAACAGCAAACCTCAAAAAACAAACTAAACAAACACTTAAACACACTTAATCCCTTATTTAAAAAACTTCTTGATTAGCTTAAAAAGACATCAGCAAAGGGGTATTTATACCCACTCAAAGCTCAGCCAAAACCCCCAAGCCAAATGACAAAACAGCCCCAAGCAACGGTAATAAAACTAGCTATTGGAAGACATCGTCGGTCGACCGAAAAATTCGTCGGTCGACCGAAAATTTCATCGGTCGACCGGACCGGTCGACCGACAGCTCTCTGTCAGCCCAGTGAACTTTTGACCTCAGGTTCGGTCGACCGGACCGGTCGACCGAATACTGATATCTCAGAAAACTGTTTTTAAAAGAGAATTTTTTGACTTTTGAAAAATTGTTAAAAATAACAAATGAAGTCCAAAAATTATGAAACTTTGGGAAGTATATAAACATGAAAACAAACATGTTACAAAAGGAATTTTCCAAATTGCATTTCCCATTTGTGAAAAATCATCATTTTGCAAAATAGTCCAAAACACGAAAATGTAAACATGTGAATTTTGACATTTTGGCTAAACCATGTTTTAAAACTTTGCACGATGATTATATAGACTTAATAAAAACATGTATAAACTGATATTGAAGTCTACAAACTAATAAGACAGTATTTTCATAAAATTGCATATTCTATGCAATGTTTTCAAAAACACAATAGAGTATGAAACATATGATTATATATATGAATGTAAATTTGTTTCATATCTATATAGCTAAACCAAAACACAATATAAATATGAAATGTGTAATCTCATATTTATGAACATAAAAACTCAAAACTATGTATATATATATACCTATATATATACATGGAAACCAAACGTATATGTATATATGAAACTATATATATACATGAAAACCAATATAATGTGTGTGTATAATATTGAGCTTAAGATATCTAACACACATAATATAAAACCTAAACTAAATGTTACCAAAGCTTGATCTTGATCTTCATTGTAACTCTTCTTGGTAATCTCGCGGATGAAGCTAAACTTGGATCCTGAACTTGAATTGTATAGGCTTCAACCCGACATTTCCGCCAACCTCCTTTGGATATGATCGTTGAAGCGCAATTCCATCCATCCTCCAACAACGTTGTTTGCCTAGAATAAATACGAAAACAAAAACACTAGACAAACAACATTAGAAGTAAATTGTTTGTTAAACATCATCAAAACAAGAAGGCCAACATGATCAACAAAAAGAATTTCTTTGTAAGACTTGATCAAACCACTCATAGAATACATTATAAAGCATATTTAAAATTTGAATCATCTATTTGTGCTTATATAATGAATTCAAAATAACAAATCAAAACAAAATTTTCATAGCTCAAAAGTAACTCATGAACTATGGATTTGAAAAACTAAAAATCATCTTTGATTTTCAAAAATCAAGAGAGGCAACTATATCTAGCTCTTGAGCTAGTATTAACCCATATAAACATTTTTGTACCCGGTAAACATAATTTGGGAATTAACACCCAATAAACCCGGAGGGTTATATAAATGCAAACCTCTCATTAAAATCAAAACATGAAAACAAAAGATTTGATCAATTAAAAATTTGTTTTCATAATCAAAAGATTTTAAGTCATAATTTTCAAAACCAAGAAAGGAAAAGATAAGAATACTAAAATTCTTGGTTTAAAATTTAAGTTTGTTTTGGTACCCAAGAACTCTTGGTACCAAAATGTTTAGGGACATGACCCCTATCTTTTAAGCTCAAAGCCCTAGGGTTATGAACCCTCTTAGGCATATGTGGTGCACTAACACGGTCAAAGCAATAATCGCTCAAATGACCCTTCCGATTATAATTTGTGCAATAAAAGAGATTCATTTGTTTTTGTGGACCATTAGCTTGTGCACGGAAAACATTTGCAAATAAAGGTTTTCTTTTAAGATTATTTTGCAAATGTGAAACATTATCAAAACAAAACTTTCCTAAGTGGCCATATCTACCACAAACATCACATCTAAAAACATGTGGCCTACTAGAAACATTTGGCAAATAAGATTTTCTTTTTAAATAAAAACAATATTCGGCCAAATGACCAAAACGACCACAATGATCACATGAATACACATTAGCATGCTTATGATGAGCTTTAGGTGCATGTAAATGTGTGTGTGATGAAGAAGCCATATGAGATGCACAAGGAGCTTTAGCATTCTTATATTTGTGTGCATCATAGCAAAATTTTGATAAGTGGCCTTTACGACCACAAATTGAACATTTGTAAACTTTGCTATATATATGTGCATGGTGTATGGGATGTCTAGATGTGATAGCATGAGACTTAGCACATATATCCATAAGTTTCTTGTGATTATTAATGCATGTAGTAAGAGTTGAATCTAAAGAAGAAATACGGTTTTTAACATCATTCAACTCATCATTAGGCATATGTGCATTTTTATTAGAAGTAGAACATATATTGTCATCTATAAAAGAAGCCGTATCATTTTGTATGTTCTTTACTTCTAACATGGCATTATCTCTTTCATGAGTTAACTTAGCAAAGTTTGAAAGCAAAGAATCATGATCCAATTTTAATTTTTCATTGTTTTCTTTAAGGATCATATTTTCATTTGAAATAGTTTCAAACTTAGAAGTTAAAGACTCATGATCGGATTTCAAATTATCATGCTTGCATTTTAAATTAACAAAATCATTTTGCAATTTGTTATAGGCATGCAATAATTTTTCACTAGCACAAGCAAGTTCATCACTAGATAAATCATTAATGGATTGGAACTCGCAAACCTCACTAGGGCTATCGCCTAGTGGCCGTGTGCATGATGCTCCTTTAGAACTTGAAGCGGGATCCTCCAAAGCTTGTTGGATCGCCTCCAAGTCCCCTTGATGTGCTTCTATAAATTTCCAAAGTTTGTAAGCACTATCAAAATGAACAAACTTGTTAGACATAGATGAATTAAAAGCATTTAGCAAATATTCTAACAAAATATTGTTCATTGTAAACATACGATGATCATTCTTATTCCATTTGGATTTCTCCAAAATGGGCACAATATAAGCATCATCTATAATTTCCCATAAATCAAAATGTTTAGATCTAACAAATAGCTTAAATCTAACACACCATTGGGTATAGGGGAAATTATCTAATCTTGGAGCAACACTAGAATCATAGCCTAAACAAGATGCATCATTCATATCCATAATCTATATATATATGCAAGCAATGCAAAAATCAAAAATTAGATTAGCACAAAAAGATAACTTGGATCTTTAACTCAAGGCGGTTAGTCCTTAAATCAAAGAGCACCAAGCTCTGATACCAATTGTTAGACCCTAGAGGGGGGG
>BQKN01058189.1:20685-35808 GCA_022839385.1 Asparagus kiusianus | reverse complement strand
TCCTAGGATGAATCCTAAATTTTTGAAAAAGGATTGATGTGGGAAAGGAAGAATTTTATATTCTATTCCCCGAACAAGGAAGGAAGAATTTTATATTCTATTCCTTGATTCTGGAAAGGAAGAATTTTATATTCTATTTCCAGTACAAGAAAGAAACTAGAAGTGGGATCTCCACTCCGAGAATCCGGAAGATCTAAATAAGCTTACCTTTTATAGGATCGGTTATCTAGATGAGTTTTTTGTTTATCGAAATGAAATTTCAACTTTGGTTATGACCATGAAGAGGTTTAACCAAAGAGAAAAGAGGGGAGTTCTTTCGTTTATCGAAAGGAGGCTCTGAATTGAAAGTGGACCTCTTGTTCGTGGAAAGAATCAAGAGGGGAATTTATGGGTGGCTTAAACAAGAAAGACAGTTTTAGTGGACTCACTGTCAATTGAAATTGATCAGTGAGGGATTTTGGTGGTAGAAATGATTTTGGGTTATCCTCTAGAATATTAAGTGTAATATTCTTTGAGGAACTTCCCGATAAATGGGTTATCCTGAATGTACTAGGGATAGTACTTTTTCAGGAACTTCTTATTTATTAGCATTAATTGCCTGACGCCCTCTAGGGAGATGAGGCGATATGCGTCGTTTGAGTAGACTGTGTCTATCACAAACGGTCCTTCCCATTTGGGTTCAAATTTACCCTTCTTCTTGGAGTTGAGGATTATCGGTCGGCGAGCAGCGAGGACCAGATCTCCTTCCTTGAAGCTTCTTTGTTGGACCCTTTTGTTAAAAGCCCTAGAAATTCTGGCTTGATAAAACTCAATGTGTTGTTGAGCTTCCAAGCGTCTTTCATCTAACATTTTGAGTTCTTTGAGACGTTTCTGATGTTGTTCTTCGGTCGTCATCTCCGTTGCGAGAGCGATCCGAAGGGATGGGATTTGGATCTCCAACGGTAGCACAGCTTCACATCCGTATACCAAGGAATACGGGGTGGCTCCCGTAGGTGTGCATACGGTGGTGCGATAAGCCCAGAGTGCTTCACCGAGTTTATCGTCCCAGTCTCGTTTATTGGTCTTCACGAGCTTTGACAGGATCTTAATGATGGTCTTGTTAAAAACCTCAGCTAATCCATTCGCAGCGGGATAATAAGCCGTTGACGAAATATCTTGAATCTTGAACTTGTCACAGAACCTGACGAAAGCGTTGCTTATGAACTGTGGACCGTTGTCGTGAATGATCCGTCTTGGCACGCCGTGTCGGTATATGACGTGATGCTTGATGAAATTGATGACGTTGTTCGTCTTCACTTCTTTAAGCGGAATCGCTTCAGCCCACTTTGAAAAGTAATCCGTGATTGCAAGAATAAATCGATCACCTTTGACTGAAGGGGGGAAAATAGGACCGACAATGTCCATACCCCATGTCTCGAATGGCCAAGACGTGGTTGACGTATATAAACGCTCCGGTGGTTGGTGCATATAATTTGCATGTACCTGACAGGCGTGACATCCTCGAGCATATTCGATTACGTCACGAACCATTGTTGGCCAAAAATATCCCATTCTTCTGATGCAATCATACAGTTTGGGACCAGGCTGATGCACACCGCATTCTCCTTCGTGTGCCTCCTTCAGAACTTCTTCTGCTTCTTTGTTCGAAAGGCATCGGAGTAGCAAATCATCATACCCTCGACGGTATAATGTACGGGTCTCGGCATTATAGAAGAACCTTGGTGCTCTTCGGCGGATTGATTCCCTTTCTTTTACGTCCTCTGGCAAAATACCGTATTGGATGTAGTCAATGATAGGAAAGTGCCAATCTCGGGACTCATACCCGATTTGAGTTGAGTTCACCTCTTTGGCGTTTATGTTTCTGTCATCTTCCTCTTCGATATCCATATTGTATATGGGTATGCAGAGTTGATGTGATCTCACTGTGACTAGCAGTTCAGTTTCGGGAGGTTGCGCAAGTGATACCGCTAGTGCTGCCAGTGCATCTGCATAAGCGTTCTGGAGACGAGGGATGTATTCAATAAAGAATTCTTCGAAAGAATCTGCCATTTTGACGGCCTCCTGGTGGTATGGGATCAGGTCTTGGTTCCTGACTTCATACTCTCCACGGACTTGGTTGACTATTAATTGAGAATCCCTAAAAGCTTCGAGATATTCGACCCCCAGCTCCTTGGCGAAACTGAGTCTAATGAGGAGCGCGTTGTATTCGGCTACGTTATTGGAGCATGGACCAGTCAGTGAATAAGCCCGAGGCATCACATGCTTCCCCGGGGAAACTAAGACAACTCCAACTCCGGAGGAGACCTTAGGACATCCGGGGGTTACTGCCTTATTAACTGCTCTCGAAGCACCATCAAAGTATAATTGCCATACTTGTTGATGCGACGTGGTGTTAACCTCGTGGGTTTCATCCGGCAAGTCATCAAATACTTCTGCCGTATCCGTTGTCGGGCTTGCCGCCAAAAGATCACAAATCGCTTGTCCTTTGATCGACTTCTGCTATTTGAAGTGTAAGTCATACTGGTACAAGAGAAGGGCCCACTTTGCTAACCGCCAATTCATCGAACCCGGTTGCGTCATAAATATTCGTACCGGATTAACGTTAGAGATAACGTAAATCGTCTGTTCGACCAAGTAATGCCGCATCTTTTGTACTGCGAATACTAATGCGAGGCATTCTTTCTCAATCATCGGATATCGGGACTCAGTGCCTACCAAAGTCCGACTTAAGTAATAAACTGCTTGTTCGTGATCATTATCATCGTCTTGTGCTAATAAAGCACTTATCGAATGGTTCATCGCCTTGATGTAAATCAAGAACGGTTTACCTGATTTTGGTGCGACAAGAACAGGAGGGTTTGTCAGATATATCTTGATATTTTCGAGTACTTTTTGGCAGGCGTCATCCCAAATAAATGATACACCTTTCTTGTTTAGCTTAGAGAAAGGTTGGCACTTCCCAGAAAGATTTGAGATGAACCGCCGGATGTAAGCTAAACGCCCTTGCAATCCTCTGAGTTCCCTTAGATTTCTCGGGGGCTGCAATTCATGAATCACCTTCACCTTGTCAGGATCGATATGTATGCCTTTAGTGGTGACGACGAATCCCAGAATTTTCCGCTGGACATTCCAAGGAAGGATTTAGTGGGATTCATCTTCAATTGATGACTCCGCATGAGATCGAACATCGTCTTCAAGTCCTTGATGTGATCTTCTTTGTTGCGGCTTTTTACAACCAAATCATCAACGTAGCACTCGACCGTTTTCCTGAGGTGCTTTTGGAAAATCTTAGTCATCGCTCGCTGGTATGTGGCGCCTGCATTCTTTAGACCGAAAGGCATCACCGTGTAGCAGAAGACACCGAGGGGTGTTCTGAACGCTGTATGCTTCTCATCATCCGGGTGCATCTTGATTTGGTTATATCCTGAAAAGCCATCCATAAAAGACATTCTCTCAAATCCGCACGTATTGTCGATAATGACGTCCGTGATTGGGAGAGGAAAGTCGTCTTTTGGACATGCCGCATTCAGGTCCCTGAAGTCGATGCATATCCTGATTTTACCATTCTTCTTCATGACTGGAATAATATTGGCTAGCCAATCTGGATGCTGCTCCTCTCGGATAAATCCTGAGTCGACCAATTTCTTGACCTCTGCCTCGATGGCTTCCATAATCTGTGGACGAAACCATCTTTGTTGTTGTTTGACGGGTTTGGCATCCAACTTGATATCGAGGCGGTGCACCGCCACATTGGGGTCGAGCCCTGGCATGTCTTCATAGTTCCAAGCGAAGACATCGATATATTCCCTGATGAGAGCAATTAATTCCTCTTTCTCATTTGGGGGAAGACTACCGCTGATGAATATGGGTTTTGGGTTGGCCTCATCGCCCATATTAATTTGGACTACTTCATCTTCAGTAGGGGGTTCCCTCTGTTCAAACCTATCACCATACTGCATGTTCAGGTGATGAACCCATGGGTCTTCCCACGTTGGCATTTGATCGTCGTCCTCCATCGTAGATGGATCAGCTGTAGTCATGTTCGACATTAGGGTTTTAAATACTTCCCTCAAACTTGTATCGGAGTCCCATTCCGAGGAATCTGACGAGTACCCATCCTTGTATTGCTTAGATGATTGGTCATTGATTAACCAACAACACTCATCTTCTGAAGAAGAGACATAACCCAGTCCTCGTCTGAATTTATAATAATCATCCGGTTTTCCTTTTGGTACATATGCTGCTTTGGCTGGAATTCGGGAACCTCGATCGAAGTATAATCCTTCTCCGAGTGCGAAATCGTATCCCTGTTTTTCCATGAGCTTGTGCGCTTCCGGACTATACTTAGATAAGTGTCGACTAGGTTTGTCTTCATCCTCATCTTCTTTTAGGAAATGATCTAGTAACGAAAAATTCTCTCCTTTACCGTAAATCACTTCTTTTTGCCCCCCTGTTTTGGCAGGAACGATCAGGGTTATTCCGAAAGAATGCTTGAGGTGTTTCTTTGTTACATAAGATGATCGGAGTGGCGTATATAAATCGGGATTATCATACAATCCCTTTATCGCATCATCAAGAGACAACGAGTACTCTAAATCATCATTTATTTCGATATTGGCAAGTTGCCAGTTACAACTACCATCTGACGATTGTTCATCGTCAAGATTGATTACAAAGGGTACAATGTCATTTAAAACAAAACCTCCATTGTAATCGAATCCGGCTTCGGAATCAGCTTCTTCTCCGCTGTCCGTGCCCTGGACCGATGGTTCAGTATCGGATTCGTTACCATAAAGGAGAGAATCAGTGAAATAATTCTCAAACCCTTTAAATGGTTGCTTATCCGCGACCACCGTCCTGACTCTACCATCTGTGTCGACATATTTCAGATACTGATGGAGAGTGGAATGAATTATAACATTACTATGGATCCAAGGCCGACCCAGTAGTAAGTTATATGATGTCTCAGCATCAATCACGTAACACGTGACCTCCGTCTTCAGATCACCCATTTGACATTTTATCCGGATCTTTCCCAAAGGCCTTGACCCGCTGGTGTTGAATCCGTAAATGACAGTGCCTGTAGACGCCAATTTGCTGACCGGAATGCCGAGGCTATGCATCAAGCGAAGTGGTATGATACTCATAGCGGAACCCGGATCCACTTGGATTCGGTTGACTTCGCTGGAGCCAATGTACCCGATGAAGTATAAGGGTCGATCATGGTTCGAATTCTTCGTCTGCATATCCTCTTTGGTGAAGGTAATGCAGGGAAGGTTCTTAGCTGCTATATTGCAGTGTTAAATTAACTGCTTTGACTCTTCAGGTACCGGCTTGACTTGAGTAAGGAACACTTCTGAATTAGCCAAGGCTTCCTGCAGAGCTTCCCTTGTTTCTTTGGACAACCGCAGCAACTCATACAACGTTATCCGTGCTAGAATGTTAGCTAATTGAGCCATGATATCGAAGACGCGCGGAGTGTTCGAGCTCTCCGGTTTATCTCTTCCAATCGGACGATTGAAACGAGACTGCTTCGGATTCTGCACCTCCTGGTTTTTCTTTTCTTTCTACTTATCCACCGGCTGTCCTCGAGCCTCTTCAACTGGTTTAGGAACCGCAATCACCCTCAGCTCTGTGAGAGTTTTGGCTGGTCCCCGTTTAGTCACCCCCTGCTCAGCTAACTGATCACTAGGCGACGGATAATTGAAGTGGTACTGGTTTCCGCTCCTGCTGGCAAAGACTTCTTGTTCTTCTTCGGAGAGCGGGAAGGTAGGGGCTTCATCGCCATCCTCTTCGAAGATTGCGGAAGTAGCATTGCAGGCCTTGCCTTTACCCTTTCTTTTCGAGGAAGTCGCCCACTGCTCATCTTCAATAAGATCCGGATGAACCCAAAGGATTTCGCCGTTCGGGGCTGTGTGTGGCACAAGTCCCTTTTGGCGCTGTCCATATGGGTCATCATTCACCGTCTTCATTCCCACTTTGGTGACGCGTTTTGGCTCGAACCATGTTGTGGGCACCGATCCAAAGCTGATTGCAATGCATTTGCTCCCACATTCTTGGCAGGCTTCGGGGTTATGACCCCTACGTCAATTAACGCCTGGATCTTGTCCTTGAGGTGGTAGCATGACCTCGTAGGGTGATGGACCGCTCTATGGTACGCGCAGTACTTCGGATCCGTCACTTTGCTGGCCCCTTCTTGATCTACGATCACCGGTAGTTGGATTTTGTTGTTCTCCAACAAGTATTTGAAGATGCTGGGGACTTCATCATCTTTGAAGGAGTAAACTTTGGGAAACCTTGGCTCCGAAGATTTCTGCTTCTGAGGCCGTTGTTACCGCTGCTGCTGTTGCTGAGGTTGCAATTGAAAGGTATGGTTAGCATCGACTGCATTAGCATGTGCCTTACCTTTCCCCCTCGGGTTGAAATTCTGCGTTGGGGTGTTCGCAGCTTGTTGGCCTCTCTCCGCCTTCTTTCTTCTGAGGAATCGCTCAGCTTGCTCCCCTCGGACCTTCAGATCCTTCCACGTTTTGGATGGTACCGTCCTCATTGCTTCCAACACGTCTAATGAAAGATTGTTGTGGCAGGTCTGGAGAATGAACTCCTCAGTGATCGGGTCCCGGCAATTCATCACCTTGTTCCGGAACCTCTTGACGAAGGTGTCGACTAACTCCCCGTCTTTCTGTTTCTCGTCCAGCAATGACCCGATAGATATCTCGGTATCGTCATCGAAGAAATTGGCGAGGAACTTGGTCTCCATATCGTCCCAGCTGTTCATGCTACCTGGCTTGAGGCGGCGATACCAATCGAAGGCGGCTCCACGAAGAGTGCCAACGAAGGACCGTACCATTAGAGGTTCATTGCTGGAGATAACCCCCAAGTGTGATTTGAAGTAAATCACATGTTGAGTGGGTGAACCCTTCCCATCAAACGGCATGAAGTTGATTAGGTTGAACTTCGCCGGATACGGGATTGATTCCTATTCTCTTGGGTATGGATAAGGAATGCCCGTTTTCTTCACCTCTTGAGCAGAAATTAACGTATTGATCTTGCTCTCGAGGTTTTTGATCTTCAAACTTTCACCTGTATCTTCGTTAGCACGGTTCTGAGGTGGAAGCGTGGCGTTGTGACTAGCATCCTCATTACCACCCCCTGCAATAACAGGTGGATTATTGGCATTGCGAGCTTCATCCGTATCCGTGTGCTCATCTTCCTGAATAACCTGGTTACGACGACTTGGTTCGCCTTGCCGGTTTGTCAGTGCTTGGATCTGTTGGTCATGCATCTCTCTCATATTCTGCATGGCCATCTGCATTTCGAACCTGAAGCTCTCCTGTTGTTTGGCCATAGCTTCTTCGAGCATTTTGGCCACCTGTTCCGCGCTTATCATGAATGACTCGCGGGGTTGTCCTTCGCTGGATACGGTATTATCAGATGCAACTGCCGAGCCAGCATCTGATTCTTCATCTGCTAAAGGTAATCTTGTCCGAACCCTGCCATATGTTGCACGAATGATAGCTCCGGACTGCAGACGAGTTACGCATCGGGGCACCTCTGGAATCGCCTCGGGATTGTCCTGAGCCGATGTTCCCTTGCTGGTCATATTGGTGGTGACCCTCGAAAATTCTCCATCTTCGACCACCATTCTTCTTCGTCGAAAACGCCTAGGCCTTGGTTTTGACATTTCGGTACTAAGCCTTTCAAACACTGAAACTCTTTCGGGGACTGCCTTGACGCAGTTGCACTCAGATAATACCGCCCGGATAAGTTTGGAACATGGGCATTGAGTTTCTAGCCTCTGAGGACTTCTCTTTCTGGCTTTGCTCGTACCCCCAACACGATAGTACAACTCATCAGTTTGCAGGTTAGAGTAACCTATCGTGTGTTGGCATAATTTCTCAGGTGTAACGTCATCGTCATCAGACGATAACGTTTCCTTCTGAGGGCGAACTGCCTTCTTCGGGCTTTCGAGAGTCACACGCCTCGAAACATGCCTTTGTGGGCGTGAATCCTCGGCGGGCTCCTGGACTTCGATGCGCAGAGTAGTGCGCTTAGTTGCCCTTATTTCTTTGTCATGTTGAGGGTTAAGGCGACCCCCAGCATGTTGAATCGTTCGGGGCTTCTTTAGTGGGCCCAAACATTCTTGGACTGGAGCTTTGTTTGGCTTCTCGGGAAGTGGACCGAGGCGCTCCAAGACTGATTTCCTTCTTTGGGATGGTCCTGCGGGATCTCCCGGAGCAGTTGTGGAAATCATCGGCGATTTGGGTTGGTTCGCCGGAAATTGAACTTTTAAAGGCTGCAGTTGTTGCTCCTTAGCCTGAATCGCCGCTTCAGACTTCGGCCTCCAAACTTTATGAGTTGGTGGCGGTTTCTTGACCGCTTCTTTCTGCAGCTTTCTACGGGCTTCTTCGGCTTGAGCCCGTGCCTGCGCTGATAGTGCGCGGCGCTTGCGAATACGCTCTTCCAGTGTTGAGCGGTTCCATTTGACACGGACCCATTCCATCGTTGGTGGCTTGGAAGAGCCGCCGTTCATCTGTTGTTGAGGCTGTTTGCCTCTCTTGTTCTTCAGATCCGCATTGTAGCGGATCCCGTCAACAGACTCCATTGCCTTTGCGAATTGTTTCGCAAGGCGTTGACGTTGCCTTTGGCGGGCTCTCTTCGAGAGAGTCACCACGTCCTCTGCGGCGGAAGGGTTGGCCAGAACAGATCTGACCTGGTTGGGAGTTGGAGGAATCTCACCCGATGCGACTTTGGCATCCAACGGGACGAGATCTTCGTTGGTGTTTTCGACATCTTCATACCAACGAGCCTTTCTCCTGGAGGAGAACTTCTTGGACTTGTGGGGGGAGGTAGATCCGGACGAGGACGACAGGTACTCCTCGAACTTCTGCTAGTCGAACTCATACTCGACCTCCTCCACAACCGGGATTGAGATCCGCGGCTGCGACGCTCCGATCTCGACAGCGAGATCGGCGGCTCCCACTGTGGTCGCCAGATTGTTTGCGGGAAAAATCGTGTCTTTCTTCATCATTGATTCCATTACACTCTCAATAACTGTTTTTCGGTTACAAAGATCCGGTCTTTTTATAAGATCCGGTTACAATGAAGATCAAATAAAAAAGAAATGAAAATTACAACTTGTTATCCTTGTTTGTCGAACAAATCACGAGCTCTTGTTTTGCGGTCGCTCGCTTGCGTGGGTTCTTCGCCTGCGTCGGGGTTTATCCGTTGACCACCGCGTGATCTAGATCCGGTCGGATCTACGCAGTATGACGGGTATTATTTCACCAAGGAAATAATAGCCGGGGGGATTATTTCACCAAGGAAATAATCGCCCGAATCTCGGGATCAAAGACTAAGCTTTGATCCGGAGTATGCCTGCGTAGATCTGAGATCCGATCTGAGATCCGGTTCCTCTCGAACTCTTGCCTTATTTGGCGTTGACGATCGCCGAGCACCAGATCTGGATGAGAATGTCCTCAAAGTCCCAAAGCTTCAATCTTTTTTAGATCTGAGTCTTGAATCTAGCAGAGCTTCGCCTCCAAAATTTCCAACCTCTGAAAATGAGCCCAAGCCCCTCTATTTATAGGCCTCCTGAACTTTGCCTGCGTACAGGTGGCTCGGCCTTAGCCGAGCCACCTTGAGGTGGCTCGGCCTTGGCCGAGCCCCTCTAGGTATTGGGTTTCCGTCGTTTTCCATCGTTGTATCCGTTTTTCGGTTCTGGGGTTGATTTGTTCGGACTCGATTCATTGACCTGATTTGGCAGTAAATCCGGTTCCTGATTTGGCAGTAAATCTACTTTTGAATTTGAGTCCGAAACTGATCTTAAATCGATCGTGATTCGTTCGAGTCCGCTCTTGGTTGGATGACTCGTTGATTCCTCAACCGTTAGCTTGATTCCACACGCGAGTGGATTTATTCCGTTGTTTGCGTGCGGTTCGTTAGCCTTGTAGCCTCATTAATCCGCTTCGTCGCGTATCACTTGGCTTCGATGTTGTGGACTAACGATCGTGTTTGGATACGTTGCCCGATGGTTGGCTTGTCGAATTGACGTCGTCGAGCTGTGTTAAGGGACCTATAGGCAGTTTTATACGCCTACAATCTTGAGTTGATGAGTTCTCATGAGTTCGAACATCACCCTCAAGTCTTGGAGATGGTCATCTTTACTGCGACTCTTCATGACCAAGTCGTCCATATAGCATTCGACCGTCTTTCGCAGATGGTCTCGAAAGATCATGCTCATGGCGTGTTGGTAGGTTGCTCCGATGTTTTTGAGTCCGAAAGGCATGACCGTGTAGTAGTATACCCCTATTAGAGTCCTGAATGAAGTGTGTTTTTCGTCCTCAGGGTGCATTTTGATTTGATTGTACCCCAAGAATCCATCCATGAAGGACATCCTCCCAAACCCGCACGTGTTATCAATGATGACATCCGTGATGGGCAAAGGAAACTCGTCTTTAGGGAAAGCCACATTAAGATCTCTGAAGTCAATGCATATGCAAATTTTACCATTCTTCTTCAAGACTGGAACAATAATAGCTACCCAGTCGGGGTGTTGTTCCTCTCTGATGAAGCCAGATTCGATCAGTTTCTTCACTTCAGCCTCGATTGCCTCCATGATTTGCGGACGAAACCACCTCTGCTGTTGTTTGACTGGTTTGGCATCCGAGCTGATGTTGAGGTGATGCATGGCGACACGTGGATCGAGGCTGGGCATATCCTCGTAATTCCATGCGAGGACATCAGTATATTCTCGTATGAGGGCAATGAGATCTTCTTTCTCTTGGGGAGGTAGACTACCACTGATGAATATGGGCTTGGGATTGGTCTCATCGCCCATGTTCACTTGGAGGATTTCGTCCTCGGTCGGTGGTTCATGTTGCTCGAAGCTTCCAGTGAGCGTTGACGTGGTGGTCCCATGTCTCATCATAGAGCGGGACCTGTCCATCCTCTGCCATCTCGGCGGGATCAATCGCAGCCATGTTGACTGTAAGGTTGTCGAACAAGTCCCCTATGATGACGTCTGAGTCCTATGCTAAGGTTGTTGATGATCAATCTCCCGAACATGCGTAGTCGGAGTCCTCGTTGAAATAACATAACAAATCCGATGAGGAAGAGGCATAGCCTAAACCCCTTTGAGTCTTGTTGAAGTAATTTGAGGGTTTGCCTTTGGGTACGTAGGCAGGTTGGATGACCGTCTTTCGCCCCCGGCCGTAATTCAGGCCCTATAGGTGATCGAGGTCGTAACCCATATCGCTCATTATGCGCTTCGCGATTTGACTGTATTGCGAAAACTAAGGCGCGAGGTCTTCCTCTTAAGACTCATCCCACAATGTGTGCAAAGGGTGGTCGATTCGTCCAAAGACAATATCCTTTTGATAGTTATCCCGGGCTGGTACGACGAGTACGGCCTGTGAAGACTTGATTGGTTGTCTCTTCGCAATATACGAAAAGCATATAGGAAAGTGTAGGGAGCGGTCGTTATAGAGCTTCGACATTAGGTCGTTAGGCGCATCATCCTCGGACGTTGAGCAAGACGACAAATAAGCAAAGTTGAACTTCTCATTCAAGATAATCTCCTCCGCCTGAACAATGTTGGTTATATTATGACTTTCGCAGCCAATTACAATTGATTCAAAGTCATTCAGGACCAGACTATCGCCATACTCAGGCTCGCTATCCACCTCATTGCTGCTCTCGAGCTCCTCGATCGATGGCTCATCAGGGTCCTGGTACAGTAGAGAGTCTATGAAGTAGTTCTCGACACCCTTGAAAGGTTGCTTGTCGGCCACTACTGTTTTCACTCGCTCGTAATCATCCACGTACTTCAAACATTAATGTAATGTGGATGGGACTATCCGGTTGCTGTGAATCCACGGACGTCCTAAGAGCACATTGTAGGATGGCTCGGTGTCGATGACGTAGAAGGTCACATCTATCTTCATGTCGCCTATTCGGCACTTCAAACGGATCTTGCCGAGCGGCTGAGTTCCAGTGGCATTAAAGCCAAAGATAGTCGTGGTAGTCATGGACAGACGCTTCGGGGGTATCCCTAGGTGTTTGATCAACTTCAGGGGTACGATGCTTAGTGCTGATCCCGGGTCGACTTGAATTCGATCCACTTTTGAGGAACCGACGTACCTCGTGAAGTACAGTGGTCGATCATGGGAGGTGCTTTTGATGAGCACGTCTTCAGGAGTGAATGTGATGCAAGGGACCCGCCTCTCGGTGGTTTGGCAGCACATCGCATATTCCTGTTCCGTGTCTCCGTCCCTCAAGAAGTGGGTGGCAAAGACTTCCGAGTCAGCCAATGCCTCTTGTAGGGCTTTCCAGATAGGCATGGATAATCGCAGGAGGTCATACATGGTAATTCGCGCGGGGATGCTCTTTAGTTGCGCGAGCATGTTGAATCGGAAAGGCTGATTGCTCGAGCTCGGCTTGTCTGGATCCGGAGAGACCGCTGCAGCTGGCCTCGTGGGAGGTCCTGCTGGGTTCTCCGCCCTCGTAGGATATTCTTTGGTGAATTCTTTTCCTGTTCGAGTAGCGAGGGTGGCAGTTTCCTCATCGGAGTCAGTGAGGGTAGATATTACAGTCTGGTCTCCCTCCGGCATAGAGGAGATGGTATTGCAAGGTTTGCCTTTAACCTTTCTCGAGGGCTTTGCAGTCCATTATTCATCCCTGAGAAGGTCCGGATGGACCCACATCACCTGACCTGATGGCAAGGTCTGGGGTACTAGACCTTTCCCTCATTGGTTGTGAGGGTCGTCGTTAGTGATTTTCAGAACTGCATTGAGGATAGGAATTATCCCTGCCAGAGCCTGAACCTCTGGGAGATCTGTCCCAAAACTCAAGGTGATCATGTTCGTGGTCCTGCTTTTGTACCTTCTCCTTCTTTAGGACTCCTTCATCGTAGAGGGCCTGGAGCTTATCCTTGAGGATGTAACACTTGGAGGTATGATGACCGAGGAATTTGTGATAGGCACAATAACCTGGGTCATTGGTTTTGTTCGCCTCCTCAAGCTTTGTGACCTCCGGTAACTTAATTCGATTGCTCTTGAGTAGAGTATCGAATGTCGCCACCACTTGGTCTTCCTTGAAGTCGTATGGCTGTGGGGGGTGGTGCTCGAATTGTCTGGGCTTCGGCCTTTGAGCCGTTTTGGTGCCGGGGCGGAATCGACGGCCATGATCTCCTTTCCTCTTGTTCGAGGGGGATTCTTTGGCGCGGTTGGCTCCACGGCTCCCTTCTTAGGATGTGGCCTTTTGGCTTCTAGCCTTTTGATCATGTTTTCCACCTGCTCACCCTATCAAAAAAGTTCCTTCCAGGTCCGGGTTTCTACCGCGTCGACCTTTCACAGAATGTGGATCGAGAGATTATTGCGGCATATTTCGATCAGTGTGGATTCGAGACCTAGTCTCGGCAGTGAACTAATCGATTCCTGAATCTCTTTACGAAGTCGTTGACCAACTCCGACTTCCGTTGCTCTTAGGCGAGGAGGGTGGCCATCGACACCTCCAAGTCGTCGTCGAATAAGCGGGCTAAGAAGAGCCTTTCCGCGTTGGCCCATGACTTGATAGAGTCGGGTTCTAACTTGCGGAATCATTCAAATGCTACCCCTTTGTGGGACCCTATGAACAACCGGGTGAGAATAGTGTTGTTCCCCGTAAAGAATCCGTTCTGCGCCATAAAATAGTAGATGTGTTGTGAGGGTGAGCCCTTGCCATCGAACTGCACCAAGCTAATCGACAGGATAGGGTCGGACCACCCCCAGCTTGTTCATGTTCTGTTGGAGCTTCAAAGTGTTGAGCTGGCTTTGGAACTCGTCGAACCTCTTGTTGCGGGCGCTACTCCCAGTATGCGACGTCCCTAGCGATGTCTTGGAAGAGTAATTGGATTGCGAACCGATATTATCCTCCGTTTCAGTCACTGGGTTATGGAGAGGTACCCACTCCTTACTCCCTGTCTGCCGCGGTAAGGTGTGTTGGGTTCTTTTCTTCTTCTTCTTCTTGTTCAGAAGTTGTTCCAACATTTCCCTTAAGGAGTTGATGGTTGCCTGTTGTTCTTCGAACTTTTGGGCGACCATCTATTCATGTGTGGGTTCAGCCATGTGTACCATTGCCAGTGTGTCCTGACTTGAGTGCGATATTTGGGATGTGGCTGCCGCTGAGCAAACCTCGTCTTTGCCGCCGGAAGGAGGTGCTAAGGTTTTGTAATCAAACCCAATGCTCATCCCCATGCGACTGCGGGTACGCTGGTATATACCGCCTCATCCACGTTGAACAAGCGGAGGATTAGGCTCTTGGAAGGAGTCCGAATCTGGAGAACCAGAAAGTACCGTCTTACCCCTGTCTGTCATGTTGATTGTAGCGGACGAGAGTTCTAGATCATCGGCGGCGTGTCCTCTTTGGTGACGACGCCTTCGACGAGAAGGTCTCGGTTGGAAAGGCTGTTGAGAAAGCCTCTCGAACACTAAAGGTTTCGCCGTTCCTATACATTATCAGTCGGCGAGTACTGTTTGGATAAGCCTTTCGCAGTGGCATTGAGGATTCGCCTTATGTATGGTGCGTTTGTGAGTTAGATAACCCCGGAGGTCTTCTGCGGGCGGTTGGCGACAACCCTCAACATCAGAAAGCTCGCCCGAGCGATTGCACGAGAGAGTTTTGCATGGACTCCCTGGTGTACACTGGGTGGAATGGTTCTGTGTTGGAGTTAGGCGAGTTTACCTTGATAGGTGAGTTTTCGCGCTTGGGCGAACTCCAGCATGCAGGCGAAACTCAACCCTTCGCTTACGTAGGTGGGTTTGCGAAATATCGCCTATTGCTTTGCCTTTGTGGTCAAGGCTCTTTTGCTCACTACGCTTACCCATTGAGTGGTCATGGTGAGGCTCGCCCGCCTTCGAGGGTTTGCCTACTCGGGTAGGCTCGCTCGTCTAGGTGGTCTGTTCGCATCAGGGATGTGACCTGAGAAGCGAAATCCACCTGGGTGGGCGGTCTTGCCCACTTTGATTGGCGTGCCTGAGTGGTCCAGTTGATCAGAGTGAAGTACGATCGCACGTGAGGGTTTACCTGATTTGGAGAGCCTTGTAGGCGTATAAAATTGCCTATAGGACCCTTAGCACAGCTCGACAA
>BQKN01058189.1:4825-20675 GCA_022839385.1 Asparagus kiusianus | reverse complement strand
GTGGGGACTTTGGCAGCTATAGGACGCCTCGCTCGGTTCTCGTACCGAGTCTGCTTCCCTTGGACGATTCGACCGAGGTTGCTAGCGAACTTTAGTGTGCAGTAGAAGCTCGTGTCGGTAGAGTTCGAGTCTCCGAGTTTGACGGTGATCAGGGCCCGAAACTAGGAGAGGACGCTACAGTGCAAAGATTATGCAAAGAGCTTTTCGTCGACTCAGTCGAGAGTCGAGAGCCAGTGGTTCAGCTAACTGATTGAATTAATCAATTAACTATGAGCGAACTAAATCACTGAAACCTCTTCTCCGTGGCCAGAAGGAGTTCTTAAATAGAGGAGAGACAGCGTGGTCACTCCTTGAATCATGGGATGTGACCATGTACTGTTGGGAGATACCATGCCTTTTGCTTGTACCATGAGCGGCTGCTTGATGGGCTTGGAGCACCGCACTCCTCTCCTTCACATCGTGAAGAGTGGGAAAGCCCATCCTCGTACGTTTTATTGCGGCTGCCAGGTACTCTGATTAGTTCGACGAGCTTGTTGATCGTGGGCAGATTCAGCTCTTGACTCGTGCAGGCGAGGTGAGCTTCAGTCGTGAGCATACAGGCGGACTTGGCGATTGTATGGATTTGACCGGTCGCTCATACTGTGAGCGGCTACTTGATTGGCTTAGAGTAATGTGCTCCCTCCCTTCACGTCGCGGGAAGTGGGGAAGGCCCATCCCTGTATGCAACGTTGCGGCTGTCGAGTACACTGTTGTAGGTGAATTCGACTCTCGATTCGAGCGGGCGAGTCAAGTACACACGCGAACTTCAGTTACTTGGATGATCTTGACTCGTGTGGGCGAATCGATCATACAAGCGAGTCTGTGGTCATTGGATGTAAGCGAATTCGATGACCGCACGGTATGGGCTCGTGCTAGCGAGTCAAGCCCATGGGTGAGTCCTATCCTCAAGTCGTGTGGGCGACTTTGAATTGCAGGCGAATTTCACGTAAGTCTGCAGAGATAATTTTTACCATCTACAGACAGGTCACAACTACCTATAAATAGACCACTAGGGTCAAATCAAGAGTCATTCGACTCTTCTCCATTCTTCCCCAAATTTTCCAACGAAGAATTTTATTCTTATGGTGAATACTGTTCATCTTCCTCATCAAGCGACATCAATGGCACCCAAGAAGAAGACCGTCTCTTGACCCATCAAGCCTATTTACACCGCGGCTCAGAGCTCGTTGCTATCCTCGCTAGCCAGTGGTGCTGTAACTTAGGCAGGCATGCCGCCGCCTCAGTTTCCTTTAGTTGTTGGTAAGTGTGACCTTGGTGGTCGTAAAACTTGCTACGGCGAGTTCTGAACTTTGAATCAACGAGAAGACTCGTTTCAATGACATAACACAGGGTTGAGGCTCTGTCATTTGAAATTGAAAGTATGGGGGTTTCGACCTACGTGTTCAAAATTTTACTAACGCAGGGTTTGATCTCTACGTTTAACTTTGCCGATGCAGGATTTGATCTCTGCGTCTAATTTTGCTGACATAGGGTTCGATCTCTGTGTTTGATTTTGCCGACGTAGGGTTTGAGCGTCTGATTTTGCTAACGCAGGGTTTGATCTTTGTGTCTGCTTTTGCCGACACAGGGTTTGATCTCTGAGTCTACGCTTACCAACTCTAATTTCCATCTTCGCGTCTGTTCTGCCTTTGCACTAACTTATTATTTTCTTTATTTTGCAGTGCGTCACACCAACGAGCCTCTCCCTTTCCGCCATCATTTTGGTCATGAAGGTGGAGTAGATCAAAATATGACATTCAATCTACTCCAAGAGCTCCCAGTCTTCCGTGTCACAGATAAAGACCGTGTTGAAGCGATCATTCAAGCTTCTTTCGAAACTCTTTGGATATTGGCCACGGATGCTAAATTTTAAAGTCTAAGCCGTAAACCACTCGTTAAACCAGCATTCTTCTTCGGGGACTTCGTTGACTTTGAAACAAGTGTTGCTTATGATGGGGATTATAAGTGGCTAAGGAAAGTTGGGGACCGTCACCTCTTCTTGCCCAACATGGAGAGGATGTGCCTGATATCGTACTTCCCTTGTGCTTCCATTCCCACGCGTATAGATTGGAACCTTGTCAAGGAAAAAGAGGGAGTTGCTTTAGGAACCTTGACTTTATAAGGGGTTCACACAGTGGGTTATAACAGATAGGTGACAGCCTTACGATCAGACTTATTCACCAAAGAATATCCAGTTGGTGAAGTGGCCGTTCCAGCGAATACTTTTGTTAAGAGATTTATGGCGAAGAAAGGAGAATTTCTCATGCAAGTATTCAGATCTCCTGGTTGGGTTCACTCTTTGATGACAGGGTGGTGGACCCGAATGACCAATTTTATTTTGGAGGAGTTAGAAACACCCCTCATCCAAACTGGCTTGAAGATTCCTGTAGAGCTACTAAATATGGGATCATCCAAAGCCACTATCACTTTTTCTCTATCTTGGAGCGATACAACCCTGAGAATTGCACCTTTTTCACTCCAGTAGGGGAATTGGGTTTTGCTCTTTATGAGATGCATAACATCTCAGGTCTCCCTTTTGGGGATTTACCATATAAAGAATTTGTTCCAGGATCAATGGAACTTAGAATTTTAAGAAGAACTAGGCCAGAAGTTTACTCCACCCTCTGGGAAGTTATGTATCACTTCCACATCTATATGCAATAGATGGGGGCTCAAGGAAGTGGTGTAAAACAAGTATCTTGGGTAGAATACTTGTTCTAGAATCTGACCCATAAGGGAGCTTCAGTGACCAGACTACCTGTGAGTACTTTGGAGGAGATTCAAACCCGAATCGATGCTGCTACCTCCCATTATACAAATAAAGCTAAAGAGGATATTTTTCATGCTTACACAGAGTTCTAAAGTTTCCACTATCAAGCTCAAATCCCTATCTCAGACATGGTACTTTTGGCGGGATTTCTGATGTTGTGGAGCGATGCGTCGTCCCCACCAGGCTAATTGACGCTCTTGTTGCTGAGGTGATTTACCTAGCCGTTATTTTGGCTCATGGGAAGCCGTTGAATCTTCTTTCAGCCATAGTATGTTGTCTGCAGAGTAGACTGATGGAGCTGGCTTTGGATTTTTTCCAAGTTATGGAGGTGGAGTCTGATGAGGGTAAGGTTTTTAAAACTCCAAATCCCTGTGTGCTACTGCCTTATACTTATTTGATAGCTTGGTACGTATCTCACTGTCACTCACTAATGAGTGCAGCCTCTCCCTAAGGCGATTCATTCACTCTCCTTATGCAACGATTGGAGTCAGCAAAGTGGGAGGGGACTTACATGGTTAGGATCCGTTAGATTTTGTCGAGGGATACCAACTATCACATCTTCCGTTGCTTCCCTGATTTTGAAGGTGGAGTATACGGAGCAACGTTCTAGGATGTGGCAGGTCCTAACAAATTCACTCAGCTAAATAGGGGTGTTTTTCGTTGGCTGCTCTACATCATGCCAGGTTATTTGATTTTTCGATAAGGCAGGAAGTGTTTCATCGAACCATATCAACCATATAGATTTGCTCGTCAATTTGGGTATGACCAGCTATACGTCAGGAATGCTCGACCTCAACTTGCGATTATGGACAATCTATATGAAGGGGCAAGAGCCTGGTACTATTCAGTGGCTGGTTGCACCAAAGCCGTCTTTAAGCTCCCCCATAAAACGCCTAACTCTTACACTTCCATGGTTTCTGTAACTGGTATTCTGCTGCTTCTTAGGTGTCCGGACATAATCTGAATACCTCTTGTTTGAAGGAAATCAGACGTATGTATGCTTCCTAGAAGGGATCCAAGACGTCTCGTCTGAGAGGAATTGACGAGTATATGTCCTTTGAGAGCACCCCTACTAAGGAAGGGGGAGATGAAATGGCTGAAGTTGCCCATGCAGGGGATCACCCGATAGATGATATCCCTATAGTGAAAGCTGCTGGTAAGAGGGCTCTTACAGTAGATGAAGCTGGCCAGTACGATAAACGAACTCGCTGAAAGTTGAGGGTTGAGTTTTCTCCCCTTGAAGGCCAACAGAAACCAAATTTAATGGCAGACGCTTTTAAGTCTGCAGATGGAGAAGAACAACAAGAGTCTTCCATCGCGGGCCTTCCACACATAATTAGGCTTCGTTCAAGTGGTCTAGCCCTATCGAGTGAAGCTTCCTCTTACCATCTGCCTAAGGGCAAGGAGTAAGAGTTAATGATTACAGACGCAGATCTACTCCGGCAACGGGCTCCCATGAGGCTCCTGTATTAGACCCAAGGGGCCTCGAAGGGAATCAATCTCCTTCTCCTTCAGCATTAATGCTACAGGCTAGCAATTCAAGGCTTAGCCTGATAATGGGACTCATGACTAAATTGGATGCCGGTACGAGTCCTCTTGAGTCTTTTGCTGTGCGTGATGACGAGGAGAAAGTAGATTATGAAGCCTCCTCAACCGGTGATGCAGCTAATGAAGATAATGAAGGTGCTGAGGTTGATAGCATCAGAGGGGGTGATGAAGAGGATGAAGAACGTGACTCTATAGATGACATCACTACTTTTGATGATGATGCTCCCAAGATCACATCAGACAAGGCGTCTGCTCATATTCCTTTTTCTATCACCGGTAAGCCTGGTTTATTTAGAATTCCCCTACACTTTCCTTCTGTGTTCCGACCGTTTTTTAGGTGCAGGTTCACCTAGTCTGATCCTTCTGGTATTTTCCTTTTTGTGTACTAACTACTTTTTTGTGTAGGATCTCCAACTCGTGAGGCCGCTGACACGACCTTGCCTCTCGGCCAACAGGCAACAGCTACTTCTCTCCTAGAACCAATACAGACAAGGACAACTTCTTTGTAAGAGAAATCCCCTCAGTTAACGATTTCTCTCAAACCTGTGGAGACAGAGAGTATGCTAAGCTCAACCCAGGCGAGGGCGCTCATGGTTCTCCCTTCAAGTCCTTAACAATTGGACATTGCAATGACTTCTCCGGCTTCTTCACTATCATCACCAACCGTTCTTACACCAAGATCTACAACTTTAGGAACCTCAATGATGTCTTCTGTTGTTTCTCTAAGTCCGGTAGTCATTCCTTCCATGCTTAAAATTCTTATGAGGCAATTGGAGGATATGATGAAGATGACAATTGAGGAAGTTAGTGCTAGATGAGCTTCATTTGATTCTTTCAGGCCGATACTCGTGAACTCTCTGAGCAGCATCCAATATGTGGACAACACTTAATGGTTTTAGCACTGCTTAGACAATGTCTCTCGATTGGAAAAGGACTTGAAAGCTTTAGAGGAACTGCGCTATGCCAATCTTACCACTCAGATTACATCAACCTTTGCTGATTTCAAGGCTGAAGTAGCTCACAAGTATGAAGTTCTTCAAAAAAAATCTAGCTGAAATGGAGCTTGAGATTGCATTTTTGCAGGGGCAATGTGTTCAAAAGCAACATGTTGTGGCTGCTTCTAACACTACTATACAGATGTCTCGAGTGGAGATCAATCGATTAGAGGTGGAGTTAGCTCGACACAAGGCTGAGCTTGGTCGAGAAGAAGAGATCCTAAAAAAGCTCACAATTGAAAGTGTGAAGACTTACACCGCTTATTGCTCATCGATCCAGGCTCTTGAACTTGCCCAAAAGGAAGCTGCCACGGCGATGCCACATGAAAATGAACTTAAGAAGAAAGCTGAAATAATGGTACAAGCCACTCATGAGGAGAAGCTTTCAGCTATCAAGTCCTGGCTCGCGTCTTTCAATTTTACGGGCCCAGAGGATTAGTTATGTATTGCTCTTTTTTGTTTGATAAGAACAAGACTTTGCATCACTTCTTAATATTTTTGAATAAAATAAAAAGAAAATAATTTTGGCTTTTCCTTATTCATTGCACGCGTCGTGTTCTGACTTGCAACAATGAAGTTATATGAGGAATGCCAGACTTAGGAAATTCTCTTTATTATCATTTGAGATAATTCTAGAAAATTTTCACCTGCTGGATATAAGTACTTGTCATTCTCTTAGGATAGGATGGACCAATAGAATTCTTCCTGTGTTATATTTTTGCTTTAAACACTGAAAGAAATCTATAAGTGCCAGAGGTGTGGTATTAACTTGGTATGAATTTTCACATGATGTGAAGTTTAAAAATTTTCCTTGTTACTACCAGGGATAATTCTGGAAAGAGTTTGACCCGCTGGGAATTTTATAAGAACACTTGTTATTCTTATGTGGTGGAATAAAAGGGTTCAAAGAAAGGGGGTTTTGGATTGTTAAAGGTATGATGTTAATGTAATAGGAGAAATATTACAATCGGGATAATTTTGATGACATAGCGCTCTATTAGGGAGAGTCGATAAGTAAATTTTGTTAGAGGTATGATATTAACGTGATAGGGATAATTTTGAGGACCTATCGCTCTATTGGGGAGAGTCGATAAGTTGATTTTGTCAGAGGTGTGATATTAACATAACAGGAAAAAAATATTATGATCAGGGTAATTTTGAGGACCTATCGCTCTATTGGGGAGAGTCGATAATTTAATTTTATCAGAGGTGTGATATTAACGTGACAAGAAAAATGTTTATGTGACTTGAACACAATTTGGGGGACTTAGCGTCTCGTTAGGGAGAATTGCTAAATGGTTTATCATTAGAGCAATGACTTACGATACTTGTGATTTGAATAAGATTTTAAAAAATTTATCACTCCGCTGAAGGGAGTTGATAGATAAGGTTATTTACTACTCTGTTAGGGAGAGTTAGTAAATTGATCATGATTTTGAGTGATTTTGGGGACTTATCATTCTATTAATGAGAATCGATAAGTGGATTGTAACAGAGGAATTGTTATCACATTGGAGGCTATGCAAGCTAAATTCAAACCCTGTGGGGATGATGATTATCAGAAATGTAGTGTTAATCTGACGAAGATTTTGTCAGCAAAAATAACTTAGGTCTTGCTGAAGCGATACAGAAGTTTAACAACACTCTGTGGAAAGAATTCATGAACTTAGAGAATAAGTATCATGTTTGAAAATACAAGGGTGGATCCTTTGTTTAGAATAATTGCAACGCAAAGGTGAGCTTTGCGTTTGAGGTTTGAAACGCAGAGTCAAGAACTCTCATAACGCAAGTTTGGGCCTAGCATTTGGAATTGAACGCAGAGATGAGCTCCGCATTATAGTTAAAGTCCAAAAGACTTTTTATCTATTAACGCTAAAGATAGTGTTTCTAGAAATGGTTGAGATTCTCTCCTAAAACCCCGTACCACTTTAATAGTTTGACGGCTATTATAAATAGACCTGTATAGTCACATTAAGAGTGATTTGACTCTTTCTACTTTTGGCTTGATTCCAAGAACGAGAAATCTCGTTTAATTTCAACAGAATCTCCGGCGAACTTCATCTTCTCTATTCAACTGCATTAATGGCATCTAGGAGGATGAGTTTCGGCTCCAAGAATATCACCACGGTGGTTTCAAAGACATCGTCGGCCGAGGACGCCGGTGGTGTCGTTGCTTTCGCGAGCGCCTCATCACCGTCGCTGTGTGCGCCTCCTTGTTGTGGTAAATGGTGGCCATAATAACTTGTTTTGACAAGTTTTCTAAAAACCCTAAATGAGTTATTGACAACGAGGAAGATGACTCGTTTCTGTTTGATGAAAATACAGAGTTGGGACTCTGTGTTTATTATGACCTCTGAACACGGGTTTCGACCTTTGCGTTCGAAAACGCGGGTCTTGACTTTTGTATTTAAGATTAAAAACGCGGGTCTTGAACCTACGTTATAATCTAGTTTCTTACATTAGCAACTCGTTTTAGTTACTAATTTCTATTTCTTGTTTCACAGTGCTTTTCTCCAATGTACCGCTTTCGCTAAAGCATCACTTCGGGTATACTGATAACTCTGAAGCGGGTGAAGTTTTTGGTCTTCATAAAGAGGATGAAGCACTTCGATCAACTCCTTCCATTCCTAAGGATGTGGAAACTGAAGAGATGTTGCCTATTGGGGGTTCAGAGTCTGCTTTCCCCCTACAGCCCAGGATCAGGGTTCGCATGAAGACCTTCCTTCTAAAGATGTTCCACGATCTACTCGTAATGAGTATACGGGTGTGATCTATCCGATTGCTCCTCCCCCATATTCAAGAGCTCTGAGAGAGTGCATTAAATAACTAGAGATGAAAATGAAGTTTATGATTGATATTGTTAGCTTAGGGCGGGTCCCCTTTGAGCGTTTCAGACCCCTCCTGACTAAATGCTTAATGGACATCAGAAGTCATGGGAATATGTTATAGACTGAGAACTATAGGAAAAGCATCATCCTTCTAGAAATGGAATTAGGGATGCTTTTGAACTTGCAACGTGCTGATTTAGGACAAGAAGTAGACCAGGCTCTTTCTGCGGCCAAAGCTTCGAGAGCGCAACACCATGAGGCTCTTCAAAAGAGCTTATCTGAGAAAGAATCTCGTATTTCCAGCTTGTAAGATGAGCACATTCAAATACAAATAGATATGGGCAGCCTCACTATGGGTGTCCGAGATGCTACAACAGACCTCGTTCGCATAGGGATTGAGCTATCTCAGAGGAATGCCCAGCTGGCTGAGGATATGGAAGTCATAAAAGGATTAGGTGCTCACTACAATGGGATTCTCAAGGACTACTGTAATAAGATCGTCATTGCTGATAAGATTCGGAGAGAGATTGTAGAAGCAACACCTGATGGAGAAGAACTCAAGAGAAAGATAACTGAAGAAGCCAAAAAGGCTCGTGAGGAGAACATATCTGAGCTGAAGTTCAAGCTCAAGTCCCTTAAGCTGATGAGCCCTGACGTTTAAATTTTGTATTGCTTTTAACTGGGGAATAATTTTGTATCGTTTTCATTTCAATTATCATCATCTTGTATCAAATTAATAACATTAAATAAAAATGATATCATTTTGTCTTTCATCGTCTCTCTTATTGAGTTCCAACTTAGGACAATGAAAAGTATTGCAAATGCTATAGGTGCGATGTTACCTTAGCGTAAATTTAAAATTCTCTTTATTACTACTTAGAATAATTCCAGAAAATTTTAATTGTCAGAGGTATAGTGTTAACATAACGATATACAAAGCAGGAAAACTAAACATTTGTTCCCGAAACAAACTCTAATGGGCAACCCCCAGCCAAGCTTGGCTGAAGACTAAGAAAAAGGGGGCTTTATGACCTATGTGAAGTATTTCTTGAGCAACTTCCAGTTAATTGGCATCATGAGCCTGTCGCATTTTTGATCGATGAGGCGATACGCTCCGTTTGAGTAGACTGATTCTATTACGAATGACCCTTCCCACTTGGGATTGAACTTTTCTTTGGTTTTATGTGTCATCACTATGGGTCATCTGACGGCTAAGACCAAATCACCTTTCTTAAAAATCCCTTCTTTAACCTTTTTGTTGTAGTCTTTAGAAATCAAAGCTTGATATAACTCAATCTGCTACTAAGCTTGAAGTCGCTTGTCGTCTAAGGCTTCAAGTTCCTGAAGGCGCAGTCGATGTTCCTCTTCTTCCGTCATTTCGGTCACGATGGCGACTCTCAGAGAAGGGATCTAGATTTCCAATGGTAGCACAGCTTTGCAGCCATATACTAAAGAGAATGATGTAGCTCTTGTAGGGGTCCTCATCGTTGTGCGGTAGACCCACAGACATTCGCCTAGTTTTTTGTCCCAATCGCGTCGGCTCTTGAAAATGAATGTTTTGAGAAGCTTCACAATGGTCTTGTTAAAAGCTTCTGTGAGGCTATTCGTCAGCAGATAATATGTCATAGATGCAACACTTTGGATTCTAAACTTGTCACAAAACCTCTGAAATTCACAGCCGACAAATTGTGTTCCGTTATCGTGGACTATTCGTCTCAGGACTCCAAAACGGTAGATGACATAATATTTGATGAATTTAATCATATTCGAAGTCTTGACTTCTTTCAGCGGGATTGCCTCTACCCATTTGGAGAAGTAATCGGTCACGGCCAAAATAAATCGATGTCCCTTGGAAGTCGAAGGAGAGATTGGTCCTAAGACATCCATTACCCACTTCTCAAATGGCCAAGACGTAGATGTAGGATGTAAGTTCCCTGGTGCTTGATGAATGAAATCACTATGGATTTAACACGCATGACAACGTTTAGCATAGTCAATTGTGTCTGAAAACATTTTTGGCCAATAATAGCCAATTCGTCTGAGGTGATCTCCCAACTTAGTCTCGGGTTGATGAGCTCCGCACATTCCTCGTGAGCCTCTTTGAGAGCCTCTTTGCTTCCTTTCTAGAAAGGCATCAAAGTAAAACTCCATCGTGTGATTTACGATACAGGGTTTGATAAACTACATTGTAATAGAAGTGAATGGTCTTTCGTTTGATGACTGTAGGCGTCAAAAATTACCGATAGGTCCCCACTCACAACTCGGTGTTAATGAGCGATGATTGAACGTCACTACCCGGTTCACAAGAGTTCAAATGACGTCGGTGAGCGACTGAAGCGAACCGACGGACTACATGAGCCGACAAAATGTCAGAATCACGGGGATACAGATTGACCGAAAACCCCACGATCGCCGCAATTGGACCAACGCCCGCCGTGTCCCGATCATCCCACTAATAATCCAACCAATGGGATCTACAGAGCTCACCGTCAAAATTCCAACGCATCCGAAATCACTCAAATCCGAGTTCGGACGAAAAGTCAACGGCGGGACAACGGCAGAACAATCTCGGACTGAACCGAAACACCCGGTGGTGTCCCGGCTAGGACGAAACACCCGAGGGGTGTCTTGGCAAAACCAAGACACCCCAGGGGTGTCTCCAATTGTTTTTACGCCGAAGCGCTTTTTGGGGGTGTCTCCAAGGTTGTTACACGGCGAAACGCTTTTATGACGAAATGCTTTTACGGCGAAACGCTTTTTGGGGGCGTCTCCAAGGTTGTTACACGGTGAAACGCTTTTACGACGAAATGCTTTTACGGTGAAACGCTTTTTGGGCAGCCCCTAGGCCTCCTCTTGTGCCTATAAATAGACCCCTTGGGTCTCCATTCTCTTGGCCCTGATTTTGAATTACTCTTGGCTTGAAATTGCTCTTGCCTTAGAGTTTTTTTGGAGAGAGCGGCGAAGCCCTGCTGGAGCGAGGAGTCGGAGTATTCAAGAGAGCGGCGAAGCCCTGCCGGATTAAGGAGTCTCCTTCTTCATTCACCCCCTTTTCTTCTCCCTTAGTGTTGCCCCTTAGCGGTGATACTAAGAAGAGCGAATATCTCGATCATCCGAGATAGGAGCTGTTGGTTTCCATATCCCCTCGAGGATAGACGAAACTCTGCCGGATTTTCTCGGGACGGATCTGAAGAGTCGGCGGTCCACGGATATCAACATCCCCGTCACAGGCCAACAACCCACGCAAGCAAGCACCGATAAACGGGACTTGCGTTTATTTTTGAGAGGGTTGTAATCTTTGTTTTCATTCTGTTTGTAACAGATTTCAAATCAATGAAAATAGCAACTTTCGACGAAAACAAGCTGGCGACCACAGTGGGAGCCAACGATCTCGCCGCCGAGATCGTCGTGACGCAACCGGCCTTCAAGATCCGGGTGAATGAAGAGATCGAATACGAGTTCGATCAGAAAAAATTTGAAGAGTACCTCTCTTCCTCCTCCTCCAGATCTGCCTCCCCGAACCGGCGCAAGAAGACATCCTCTTCCAAGAACGTTCGTAGGAATTCCAGCTCCAGGATCCAAGAGCCCGCTGCCGCCGCTGCCTTTGCACCACGTAACGTGGTCGAGGCTGCTGCTCAAGCTCTCCCTCCCATTTCAAAGGTGATGGTTGAGGACACTCCAGCTCCATCGAAGAGGGCTCGCCAAAGACGGCGCCAACGTCTCGCCCTACAACAAGCCAAAGCCGCTGAATCAATGGATGGGGTCCGCTACCATGTGGATCTAAAATCCAAGTATCGCCAAGAGCAACAACTCCGGCAAACAACCCACTCCTCCTCCAAAACAGAAACGAACGAATGGGTTCGTGTGAAGAGGAACCGCTCTACTCTTGAGGAGCGCATCAGGAAGCGTAAGGCATTGCTCGCGCATGCCCGAGCCCTGCTGCAAAAGGCGGAGGGAATACAGAAAGAGGAAGTGGCCAAAAGGCCATCCACAAGCAAATGGGTGTGGTTGCCAAAGCCAAAACCAACGCCTCAAACACAAAAGGGAGGAGTTGCTGCCCGAGTTTTGCCAACACCAGCACCTTCAACCAAGATGGGTGGAGTCATCACCCGAAGTTCATCCAAATCAGAGGTGGTTCCTCCTGTTCCGGCGCCTTCAACGAAGCCAGGTAAAAACAGGGACCCTTCAACGTCCAAAGTTTCCTTGAAAGGTCGCCTCGGCCCTCTACCAGAGAATCGAGGAAGAGTACCTATTAAGGAAAGACTGGGTCCATTGAAGGGTCCCCAAGTTCCAAATCAGCCCGAGGGTCGTTTCAATCCCCCCAAGAAAGATGACAAAGGGAAATCCCCTATCACCGACCGCATTGGTTTGCGAGTCGAAATACAAGAGCCCGTTCACTTTCTACGCTCACAAAAGCGTAAACTTGAACGGGCCACTTTTGAGAAAACTAACCAAGTGTTGCATTCCCAAAGGGAAACACACTCATCTGATGATGAGAGTGTTATATCGGGGAACACATACCAACATTCTGTAGGTTGCTCCAGCTACAAAGCTGATGAGTTGTACTACAGAGCTGGGGGTATGGAAAAGCCCCAAAAAAGATGTGTGCAGGACATGGAGCCCCGCTGCCCGTGTGCCAACATCATCAAGGCGGTGCTGTCCGAGTGTTGTTGTGATAGTCCACCAAGAAGAATCTCAGTGTTCGAAAGACTCTCCAAGCCGAGGCATTTCCACAAGAAGAAATTGCTCCGCCGAGAAGACGAGTATCCAAGAGTGTCGGTTAACATGACCGGCAGGGGAAATTCAACACAACCCTTCAGCATAGATCAGCTTGCTGAGATATCCCGGTGCATGACACGGTTGCGGCCCGGAACCAGCGGCCAAAAGAATTACCAAAGGGTACCAATTGGGCTCTCCTTAGAAGAAGAAGAGTCAGAGGCTGATTCGGACTCTTGCTCGGCGGTGGCATCCGATGACACGGCTTCGAGTGCAGGCCAACCATACGAATCACTCATGATCAGCGCCGAACAGGTATCAAAGATACTGGAGGAAGCCCTCGCCAAACAGAAGGAGAGCTTCAAGTTCGAGATGGATATGGCCATGCAACGAATGAGAGAGATGCATGACCAACAGATTGCGGCACTGACGGTCCACCAAGGAGAGCCAAATCGACGCAATCCAGAAGAGAATGAACGGGAAGCGGATAATATCAATATCCCTCCTATTAACACCGACAATGGGAGTGGTCCCGCGGAAGATAATGCGAAAGAGGACCACGTCACCTCTCCCAGAAGCCACTCAAAGGCCGAGACGAGCGATGACAAGAAGATGAAGGACCTGGAGAGCAAAATCAACGCATTGATGAGTGCTCAAGAGGTAAAGAGATCCGGTATACCCTGTCCCTACCCAAGGGAGTGGGAATCGATCCCATATCCGGCAAAGTTTAACTTGATTAACTTTACGCCGTTTGATGGGAAGGGTTCCCCTACCCAACACTTAATCTATTTCAAGTCTCATTTAGGAATTATTTCCGGAAATGAGCCCCTCATGGTGCGGTCATTCGTCGGCACTCTTCGCGGACCTGCCTTCGATTGGTATCGCCGTCTCAAGCCCGGGAGCATCAACGGCTGGGATGACATGGAGGATATGTTCCTAACAAACTTCTTTGATGATGATACCGAAGTTTCAATCGGCACGCTGTTCGATGAAAAGCAAAAGAACGGCGAGACGGTTGAAAACTTCATGAAAAGATTCCGGAACAAAGCAATGAATTGCAGGGATCCGGTCAGCGAGGATTTCATCCTCGAAACTTGCCACAACAACTTGACGCTCGACATCCTCGAAGCTATGGGAATGGCGCCGCCAAAGACCTGGAAAGACCTGAAGGTGCGGGGAGAGTGAGCTGAGCGATTCCTCAAGAGGAAGAAGGCGGAGAGAGGGCAAATACCAAATAATGCCCCGCAACCAAACTTTACTCCCAAGGGTAAAGGGAAGGCGCATGCAAATGCTGTGGTCGCGAACCAAGTATTTGAGGTGCAAGCACAGCCGCAACAGCAGCAACAGAGGGCGCCTCAACAACCCAGGTGGCAACAACAGCCCCAGAAGCAAAAGGTTGGGGAGCCGAGGTTCCCAAAGGTCTACTCATTCAAAGAGGATGAAATCCCGGGTATTTTCAAATACCTCGTGGAGAACAACAAAATCAAGTTACCACCGATTCAGGATCAAGAAGATGCCAAGAGAATCAACGATCCCAAATACTGCGCATTTCACAGGGCGGTGCACCATCCTACTAAGGTATGCTACGCTCTCAAAGATAAAATTCAGGCCCTAATCGATGTTGGGGTCATCACTATGAAACAGCCCAAAGAGAAGAAGGTGGGTGCAAACACCGTATCCATTAGCTTTGGATCTGTTCCCTCGAGTTGGTTCCAACACGAGCCGGTGATCAATGCGGCAGTGAAGACCGTGAATGATGATCCTCACCAACAGCGTCAGAAAGGGCTGGTGCCACACATGGCCCCAAATGGCGAGATCTTGTGGGTTCATCCGGACTTGATCGCAGATGAACAGTGGGCCGGGACCTCTTCCACAAAGAACAAGAAGAAGTCGAAGAGGAAGGGCAAATCCTGTTGCGGTACTTCTGCTATACCGGGGGTGGATGACGACAGAATTCCGACCTTCCCGCTTTCTGAAGACGAGCAAGAAGCTTTTGCAACCCGAAGCGGGAACGAATATCACTTCAAGTATACGGATGCTTCCGAGCAGTTGGGTACCAGAACCCCACCTTCCAAGACGCTGGCAGAACTAGGGATTGCAGCAATTCCCCCAACGCCAGCAGCTACGGAGAAAATCCCACAGAAGGAGAAAGGGAAAGAGCCTTTACATCAAGAAGTTCAAAACCCGAGGCAGTCTCGATTCAATCATCCGATTGGGAGAGACAAACCGGGAAATGCAAGCTCTCCGCCCCATTTCGACATCATGGCGCAGTTGGCCAACATCCCGGCTCGGATAACCTTATACGAGTTGTTGCGCCTTTCAAAGGACACAAGAAAAGCATTGCAAGAGGCCTTGGGTGATTCGGAAGCCTTCTTGACTCGAATCAAACCATCTCCTGAAGAACCAGAGTCATCAGCCCAACAATGCAATCTGGCAGCACATCACTTCCCCTGCATCTCTTTCACCAAAGAAGACATGCAGACGAAGAACTCAAAGCATGATAGGCCCTTGTATTTCACCGGGCATATTGGCTCCAGCGTTGTCAACCGGATCCAAGTCGATCCGGGTTCCGCTGTTAGCATCATGCCATTCCGATTGATGCATCATCTCGGAATCCCGACTAGCAAATTAGCATCCACTGGCACGACGATTTATGGATTCAACACCAGCGGGTCCAAACCCTTGGGAAAGATCCGAATCAAATGCCAGATTGGGGATTTGAAGTCGGAAGTTACATGCTATGTGATTGACGCGGAAACATCCTATAATTTACTGTTGGGTCGACCTTGGATCCACGGTAACCTTATAGTCCCGTCAACTCTGCATCAGTGCTTCAAATATGTGGGCACAGATAATGAAGTCAAGACGGTGGTCGCGGATAAGCAACCGTTCAAGGGATTGGAGAATTATTTCACCGATTCCCTTTTATACGGCGCTGAATCCGATACTGAACCATC
>BQKN01058188.1:0-13282 GCA_022839385.1 Asparagus kiusianus | reverse complement strand
TTAATATCCTCTTATTATAGAGCTGGTCACTCGGACGTAGTTTGAGATGAGATGATTATTCTTTATGTTAGAGATTGGAGTATTTATCATTGATTATTTGTTTTTCATTCATAGAGAGTTATATGAATGATTTGATATATGTATGTACTGATTCTATTTTCTTATATACTCCTACCCCTTCCCCTGGGGAGAGGTAGTGATGATCTCGCTAGCGCTTTGACGCTCGTTGTTTTTCCCCCTTTCAGGTAGCGAGTCTGGCGCACGGAGAGTCGCAGGTTGATGGAACTTCTTAGTTGTCCATTTAGTTACTTATCATATTTTGTAGTTACTACAGAACTCCACATGTTGTTGATAAATCTCAGAATCTAGATTGGTATTTTGTTTCATAGAGTTGAGAGCTATTGTGAGACTTTGTTTATGTGACTCATTGTATTTGAGATTCAGTTCAGACTCAGAGATATGTCTATTTTATTCCAGTTGGGCTCATTATTGATTTTTCTTATGCTTCTTCTGTGTATATCCAGTATTATCCTATTTCTATTTTTACCTGTCTGTACCTTCACCTATTTATTGTTTCCACTAGAGAGATAGCGATTGTGATGGTGAAACTTGTCATAGCATGGTGGTTGGTGCTTGGCAGGTTTGACAATCCGGGTTTCACCTGGGACTGTAGCCTTGTGTGAACCCTGGGGCGTCACAGTTGGTATCAGAGCTCTAGTTCCAGCATCCTTAGGATCATTCCTGTGTCAAATTATGGAGTTAGGATAGAGTTTCCTAGGATTCACGTATAGAGTCCGTTAGGAATTCCTAGAATGAGTGAGGACGATATGTGCGTATATCTCAAAATTTCAAAAAAAAATTTTATGACAATTATTTTATGTTGATTTGAAGTATTTGCGTGAATACTATATGTTATGAATACGTATTGTGATACGTTATATATATGTATATATGTTTGCGATCTCACTTACTGTGATCATAAGCTCTCCTCTTGATATTATAAATATTGGAACGAGGATGCAGTCGAGATAAGACTCATACCCGGAGAGCTCAGCAAGCAGAGTCTGAGCCGCAGCAGGCTCCACAGTATTTGATCGACTTTATAGCACCGTTTGTAGAAACAGAGACTAGCAACACTCGAGGAGGGAGTAGCGAGCCACATTGCATTTTCTGGAGTTTCACCATCCGTTGTACTAATTGTGCCAATGGAAGAGGTAATACTAATGATTATATTATCACAACCATTTGTTGATAGAGATACAGAGTAGGAGGCTTGGCTCTGTAAGAAGAAGAAAGATGTAGGACATTGAGAACACCATAGTGCAGGGAACATTGGATTCTTATGCAGCTTATAAATAAAAAGGAATATGTGAAAATTCCTTAACGTAGACTCAGTACCAAACCAGAGGTTAAATATATTCAACACAGAGGATATCACCGGAGAATAGCAACAAAGAATAGCTACGATTTTATATTTTCATCGGGACAGTGAATATCACTTATTTGGGAAAATTTTGTTTACTTTTTTGACAAGCAGTTAGAGCTAGTTTGCTTAAAACAGTGAGATATGCCTATAGTTAATTACGAAATCAAGACTAGCATGATGGCAATGTCAAGGGCAAGAGGCCTATTATGGGATCTAGAGGACCCTAACAGCGGGGTAAGGATTTTTACTATCAGCAATAAAGACATTACAAGAAGATAGCAAACATGATTTGATGATACCGCAGCAGCGCATGATTCGGGACACATGATACAATTATAACAAGATCGAACATAGAGCGAAGAATTATCACACTACACCAGCAGGAGACTAGCATGATAGAGATCAGGGTCAATAATCTTAGGGTAGCAGTTACGGCCAACATCGGAGGATAGATGTGCTACCGGTTATTCCGAGGATTTAGGGGCCTATAGGTCAGAATTGTGTTATTCAGAATATTCATCAGTGTCAGATGGACCCATGTGTTTCACTGCCAGCAGCGTAGCAGGCGTCGGCCACCAGCAGAGTTTATGTAGTCGCGTCACGTGATCATAATGCGAGCAGAGTTTTCGTAGTAAATTCTTATCCAGCTCGAATCTTGTTGATTCAGAAGCTTCGCATTTTTTTTATCTATCATGATGTCATGATTAGACATCAGCTTGTAGCGTAGCGTTTCGGCGTTCCATTATCCGTTTCTACTCCTTTAGAGGAGGTGTCCCTATTAGAGAGTATATGTAGGAGATGTGTTATCAGAATAGATGAGTTTGAGTTCATCTTTGTCATGGTCGTGTTGTGGATGTTGAATTTCAACGTCATTCTTAGTATGGAATGGTTATCATCTTACAATATCAGTACCGACTGTTTTGCTAAAATAGTATGCTTGTGAGCATTCGTTGGGATTATATAGATAGTAGCAACCTCATAGGGTAACCAGAATACGGAGTCATTTCTGGCATAAGTCGAAGAGGTGATGATACGGGATCGGGGTGCAGTTTTGAGCGAGACCGGAGTTGTCTCAGTATATCAGGATGTCTTTCAGGACATACCTATGTTTTCTCTAGTGAGAGAGGTTGTTTCCCTGCATTGAGTTGCAGCAGGCACCGTACCGATTTTCCGAGCACCCTATCATATCTTATGGCACCCGCTGAGTGGAGGGAGCTACAGACTCAGGTAGATGAGTTGTTAACTCATGATTTTATTTGTCGGAGTCGTTTTTTTTTTCATGGGAGCACCGGTCTTCTTCGTGGGGGAAGAAGGACTATAGCATACGATTGTATATCGATTATCATGAGTTGAACAAGGTCACTTCCCGGATCATGGATCCACTGTTGAGGATTTATGACTTGTTCGACTAGCTGTAGGGGGCGCAACATTTTTCGAAGATTGATCTTCATTCTAGTTATTTCCAGTTGCGAATGCGGTAAATGAACGTTTCCAAAACCGCATTTTCTGACTCGATATGGGTATTTTGAGGTCTTGTCATGCTATTTGGGCTGACCAATGCACCCGCGGTATTCATGGATTTGATGAACCGGGTTTTTTCGTCCATGTTAGGACCAGTTCGTAGTTATTTTATTAACGACATCATTATCTTTTCGAGATCAGAGATAGTGCGCGAGCAGCATCCTCTATTGGCATTACGTGGATAGCGGACAATCGAGATTAGAGGCATCAGTGATACGCTAAGTTCAGGAAATACGAGTTTTGGCTATAAGAGATTAGATTTTTAGGCCACGTCATCAGCAGGTGGGGCATAACAATGGATCCAGCCATTGTTGAGGCTGTACTTGATTAGGAGCCACTAAGAACCATTACAGGGGTTCGTAGTTTTAGAATGGTATGAGAGAAATTTTATTCAGGACTTTTTGAAGGTTGTGATATTACTTACACACCTTACAAAAAAGGGTGTATAGTTTACTTTGGGCACGGGATGCCAGGAAGCCTTTAAGACTATTAAGGCTAGATAGACTACAATAACAATTTTGACTGTTCTAAATAGTGATACGACATTTGTCATTTATGTGGACACGCCATTAGCAGGACTACGAGGTGTTTTGATGCAGACCCGGAGGGTATGGCTTATTTCACGACAGTTTAGGCACATCGTAACAGATATACAGTGCATTCATGCACAAGGAAAATGTACAAGGATCTGAAGAGGCATTTTTGGTGGAGTGGTATGCGCAGAGGGATTGCAGATTATGTAGCTAAGTGTTATACATGCTAACAAAATTAAGGCAGAACATCAGAGACATGCAGGAACCCTACAGCTTTAACCCATTCCCGAGTGGAAGTGGGCAGATATTTCTATGGATTTCATAGTGGGGTTGCCTAAGACGAAGAAAGGAAATGATTCTATTTGGGTTATAGTGGACAGATTGACTAAGTCCGCACATTTCTTACCTGTGAGGACGACTTATACGGTAGATACGTATGCGAGGATTTTCATTCGGGAGATTGTTAGATTGCATGGAGTTCCAGAGATGATTGTATCAGATCGGGGCTCAGTCTTCACATCTCATTTTTGGAGGAGTTTCCAGGATGCTTTTGGCAGTCAGTTGTCATTTAGCAGTGTTTTTCACCCCTAGACAGATGGTCAGACCGAGAGGGTGAATCAGATCTTAGAGAACATGCTGAAAGCGTGTATTTTAGATTTTCAGGGTAATTGGGAGGACCATATCCCACTGATTGAATTTGCATATAATAATAGTTATCAAGCTACCATCAGGATGGCACCGTATGAAGCTTTGCACGGGAGACCTTGCAGATCACCTATATGTTGGGCAGAGCCAGAGGATAGTTTATTGATTGGTCCAGAGTTAGTTAAACAGACCACAGAGAAGGTGGCATTGATTCGAGAGCGCATTCTTACGGCGCAGAGTCGGCAAAAGAGCTATGCAAATTAGTGGAGACGACCTTTAGAGTTCCAGGTCAGAGACTCAGTTATGATGAAAGTATCACCGATGAAGGGCGTTTAGCGATTCGGTAGACGGGGGAAGCTTGCCCCGAGATATATTAGTCCTTTCAGGATCATCGAGCGCATTGGAGCTATTTCTTATAGGTTAGATCTTCCAGCATCGATGTCGAGTATACACGATGTCTTTCATGTTTTAATACTTAAGAAGCATCTGCGGGATGATGAGCAACAGAGAGTGATTGATTCACCATAGATTGAGATTCATGATGACTTGATTATCGTAGAGATTTCGGTATGCATACTTGCTAGAGAGAATAAAAAGCTTAGTAATAAAGTCATTCCATTAGTGAAAGTTCAGTGGAACCGGCAAGGAGCCGAAGAGATTTCTTAGGAGCGTGAGGAGGATGTTTGTCGTGACTACCCACACCTGTTTGAACATGTAAGATGTTGATAAATTCTTATGCTTTGATAGTAGTCTTTATCTATGATGTTTAGTCACATTTATATTTATCTTTAACACTAGAATGGAGATATTGTCACCCGATCCTTAATCATTTGAAATATATGGTATATACATGAGGGTTTCCTTGTTTGGATTATTTCGCTCGACGTACCAATTTCGTTTAATTAGGGATTTAGGGGAGAATATTTGCATTCTAGGTTGTTAACTTTAAATATCATTGTGCTAATACTATGAGATGAGTGCAGAAGGAATTCTTAATATGAATTACACCTTCTTATTATGTTTTCCTAGTTTTTAAGCTTTGAGATGCGATTGTGGAATTTCGGGGACGAAATTCTTTTAAGGGGGGAAGAATGTAAAACCCCGTAAATTTGAATATTTTATAATAAATAATGATAAATATGTTATATGGTGAAAAATAATATATTTTGATTTTTGGATATGATAAGAATTGATTTGAGATTTAATTCAATGTATATTTGTGAAAATATGAGTGCAAATGCACAAAACATGCACAAAGGCCAAGAGTGAAAATCTGGGAATAATGACCAGTTATGAGTTTTTATATTTTGCACATCGATGCAGTTAGAATTTGGAAAAGTGTAAAGACCGAAGTTGTAGGTCTCTTCAACATCTTTCCAACAAGTCTTAGATCACCTCATTCTGAGGTCAGATGAGAAAGTTACAGCTAAAATACCGAAGGGGTATTTTCCTAGTTAGACTAGGTTTCCTGGTTCGGGTCTAACAGGTTTGTTTCGGGTTTGCCTCTATAAATACATGTATTTTTTCATGAAAATTCTTTTCTTTTATCATATCTAAGAACCCTAACAGCCACCAAACCCCCATAAACCCTATTTTGAAATCTTGGAGAAGATTTGAGGCTTTCAAGTTGTGTTTTGTTGATTTTTGGCTTTTGGAGTGGAGATCTCCTTCGATGTTGCTTCTAACAAGTTTTCCTACAACCCCAGGCGAGTATAATCTCTACTAATCCCCCTCCTAGTTTTTTTAAAATATTTTTGAAGAGTTTTTAATGAGTTTTATAGAGCCTAATCAATTAAATTGTGTATAAAAATTAGATCTTTTGTATATATGTATAAAGACTATGTCTTTTAATGTTAAAGAGATTAAGCATGAATTTACAAAAGTGTTTTAAGATCTAAAAATGATTTAAAATATTGTTTATCTGATTTAGATGTCTTATTCTTTGTTTTAAAGTTTCGTGCATGATTGAAGGTTTACATATGTTTTCTTGTGCAAATAATCATGTTTGTTATGTTCTGCTGAAAATCTGCTGCACATATATACTATTGAAATAGAAATTTGAAATAGCAAATGAAATCCAAATTGAACCAAACTAATGCCAATTGAAAGATATGTAAATCTAGTTTTCAAAACAGAAAACTATACCTAAAGATAATTTTCCTAGAGAGAGATATGCTCAATGTACTGATGATAGGTTCTGCAGAAAATCTGCTGCATAAATAAAATGTTTGACTGGAAATTAGAAATATCATATGAACTCCAAACTGAGCCAAATCAGTGTCAAATGATAGCTATGTGAGTGTAGTTTCTAAAACGAAAAACTATTCTTAAAAAGAGTTTTTCCAGAAAAAGATATTCTCATTTTACTAATAATATATTCTGCAGAAAACTGCAGATGTGCTGTTTTAAAATAAATTGATATATTACGTAAATGTTTCTTGAGTTTTGCTGTTGTTTGTTATTTTTGAGAGAGTTTCTCGATCTTGTACTGTTATATACAATGCTTAAGAGTTGTTTAACATCTGGGATAATGATGAACACCAGATATGGACACGCACACCGAGATATGTGCACGTACACTTAGATTATGTTGTGTTAACATACTTTTTGTCGCACGTTGAGCTGATGAATACATATGAAAGAGTATAGTTAATTCATGTATCCGGAAATAGGGAGATAAAACCTATTTGCCGCAGAACGATTAAGTAATAGTATTACAATAGTATCGTTATTTCATGTATCCGGGATAGGGAGATAAAACCTATTGCCGCAGAACGATTGAGTAAGAATATTATAAAAGTATCGTTATTTCATGTATCCGGGATAGGGAGATAAAACCTATTGCCGCAGAACGATTGAGTAAGAATATTACAAAAGTATCGTTATTTCATGTATCCGGGATAGGGAGATAAAACCTATTGTCGCAGAACGATTGAGTAAGAATATTACAAAAGTATCGTTAATTCATGTATCCGGAAATAGGGAGATAAAACCTATTTGCCGCAGAACGATTGAGTAATAGTATTATAAAAGTATCGTTATTTCATGTATCCGGGATAGGGAGATAAAACCTATTGCCGCAGAACGATTGAGTAATAGTATTACAACAGTATCGTTATTATATGTATCCGGAATAGGAAAATAATAAATCCTATTGCCGTAGAGCGATTGAGTAACGAGCATTACAAAAGTATCGCTATAGTACAATATGATGCACACATAGATTTTTGATCAGTTGTAAGTTTTACTTTCCAGATGGATTGCCCGCGAGTAGGGTATTTTCCTTTGAGATTTTGAGGCACCCGTTATGAACGGCAGATATATTTATTTTAGCAATTGTTAATATCCTCTTATTATAGAGCTGGTCACTCGGACGTAGTTTGAGATGAGATGATTATTCTTTATGTTAGAGATTGGAGTATTTATCATTGATTATTTGTTTTTCATTCATAGAGAGTTATATGAATGATTTGATATATGTATGTACTGATTCTATTTTCTTATATACTCCTACCCCTTCCCCTGGGGAGAGGTAGTGATGATCTCGCTAGCGCTTTGACGCTCGTTGTTTTTCCCCCTTTCAGGTAGCGAGTCTGGCGCACGGAGAGTCGCAGGTTGATGGAACTTCTTAGTTGTCCATTTAGTTACTTATCATATTTTGTAGTTACTACAGAACTCCACATGTTGTTGATAAATCTCAGAATCTAGATTGGTATTTTGTTTCATAGAGTTGAGAGCTATTGTGAGACTTTGTTTATGTGACTCATTGTATTTGAGATTCAGTTCAGACTCAGAGATATGTCTATTTTATTCCAGTTGGGCTCATTATTGATTTTTCTTATGCTTCTTCTGTGTATATCCAGTATTATCCTATTTCTATTTTTACCTGTCTGTACCTTCACCTATTTATTGTTTCCACTAGAGAGATAGCGATTGTGATGGTGAAACTTGTCATAGCATGGTGGTTGGTGCTTGGCAGGTTTGACAATCCGGGTTTCACCTGGGACTGTAGCCTTGTGTGAACCCTGGGGCGTCACAGTTGGTATCAGAGCTCTAGTTCCAGCATCCTTAGGATCATTCCTGTGTCAAATTATGGAGTTAGGATAGAGTTTCCTAGGATTCACGTATAGAGTCCGTTAGGAATTCCTAGAATGAGTGAGGACGATATGTGCGTATATCTCAAAATTTCAAAAAAAAATTTTATGACAATTATTTTATGTTGATTTGAAGTATTTGCGTGAATACTATATGTTATGAATACGTATTGTGATACGTTATATATATGTATATATGTTTGCGATCTCACTTACTGTGATCATAAGCTCTCCTCTTGATATTATAAATATTGGAACGAGGATGCAGTCGAGATAAGACTCATACCCGGAGAGCTCAGCAAGCAGAGTCTGAGCCGCAGCAGGCTCCACAGTATTTGATCGACTTTATAGCACCGTTTGTAGAAACAGAGACTAGCAACACTCGAGGAGGGAGTAGCGAGCCACATTGCATTTTCTGGAGTTTCACCATCCGTTGTACTAATTGTGCCAATGGAAGAGGTAATACTAATGATTATATTATCACAACCATTTGTTGATAGAGATACAGAGTAGGAGGCTTGGCTCTGTAAGAAGAAGAAAGATGTAGGACATTGAGAACACCATAGTGCAGGGAACATTGGATTCTTATGCAGCTTATAAATAAAAAGGAATATGTGAAAATTCCTTAACGTAGACTCAGTACCAAACCAGAGGTTAAATATATTCAACACAGAGGATATCACCGGAGAATAGCAACAAAGAATAGCTACGATTTTATATTTTCATCGGGACAGTGAATATCACTTATTTGGGAAAATTTTGTTTACTTTTTTGACAAGCAGTTAGAGCTAGTTTGCTTAAAACAGTGAGATATGCCTATAGTTAATTACGAAATCAAGACTAGCATGATGGCAATGTCAAGGGCAAGAGGCCTATTATGGGATCTAGAGGACCCTAACAGCGGGGTAAGGATTTTTACTATCAGCAATAAAGACATTACAAGAAGATAGCAAACATGATTTGATGATACCGCAGCAGCGCATGATTCGGGACACATGATACAATTATAACAAGATCGAACATAGAGCGAAGAATTATCACACTACACCAGCAGGAGACTAGCATGATAGAGATCAGGGTCAATAATCTTAGGGTAGCAGTTACGGCCAACATCGGAGGATAGATGTGCTACCGGTTATTCCGAGGATTTAGGGGCCTATAGGTCAGAATTGTGTTATTCAGAATATTCATCAGTGTCAGATGGACCCATGTGTTTCACTGCCAGCAGCGTAGCAGGCGTCGGCCACCAGCAGAGTTTATGTAGTCGCGTCACGTGATCATAATGCGAGCAGAGTTTTCGTAGTAAATTCTTATCCAGCTCGAATCTTGTTGATTCAGAAGCTTCGCATTTTTTTTATCTATCATGATGTCATGATTAGACATCAGCTTGTAGCGTAGCGTTTCGGCGTTCCATTATCCGTTTCTACTCCTTTAGAGGAGGTGTCCCTATTAGAGAGTATATGTAGGAGATGTGTTATCAGAATAGATGAGTTTGAGTTCATCTTTGTCATGGTCGTGTTGTGGATGTTGAATTTCAACGTCATTCTTAGTATGGAATGGTTATCATCTTACAATATCAGTACCGACTGTTTTGCTAAAATAGTATGCTTGTGAGCATTCGTTGGGATTATATAGATAGTAGCAACCTCATAGGGTAACCAGAATACGGAGTCATTTCTGGCATAAGTCGAAGAGGTGATGATACGGGATCGGGGTGCAGTTTTGAGCGAGACCGGAGTTGTCTCAGTATATCAGGATGTCTTTCAGGACATACCTATGTTTTCTCTAGTGAGAGAGGTTGTTTCCCTGCATTGAGTTGCAGCAGGCACCGTACCGATTTTCCGAGCACCCTATCATATCTTATGGCACCCGCTGAGTGGAGGGAGCTACAGACTCAGGTAGATGAGTTGTTAACTCATGATTTTATTTGTCGGAGTCGTTTTTTTTTTCATGGGAGCACCGGTCTTCTTCGTGGGGGAAGAAGGACTATAGCATACGATTGTATATCGATTATCATGAGTTGAACAAGGTCACTTCCCGGATCATGGATCCACTGTTGAGGATTTATGACTTGTTCGACTAGCTGTAGGGGGCGCAACATTTTTCGAAGATTGATCTTCATTCTAGTTATTTCCAGTTGCGAATGCGGTAAATGAACGTTTCCAAAACCGCATTTTCTGACTCGATATGGGTATTTTGAGGTCTTGTCATGCTATTTGGGCTGACCAATGCACCCGCGGTATTCATGGATTTGATGAACCGGGTTTTTTCGTCCATGTTAGGACCAGTTCGTAGTTATTTTATTAACGACATCATTATCTTTTCGAGATCAGAGATAGTGCGCGAGCAGCATCCTCTATTGGCATTACGTGGATAGCGGACAATCGAGATTAGAGGCATCAGTGATACGCTAAGTTCAGGAAATACGAGTTTTGGCTATAAGAGATTAGATTTTTAGGCCACGTCATCAGCAGGTGGGGCATAACAATGGATCCAGCCATTGTTGAGGCTGTACTTGATTAGGAGCCACTAAGAACCATTACAGGGGTTCGTAGTTTTAGAATGGTATGAGAGAAATTTTATTCAGGACTTTTTGAAGGTTGTGATATTACTTACACACCTTACAAAAAAGGGTGTATAGTTTACTTTGGGCACGGGATGCCAGGAAGCCTTTAAGACTATTAAGGCTAGATAGACTACAATAACAATTTTGACTGTTCTAAATAGTGATACGACATTTGTCATTTATGTGGACACGCCATTAGCAGGACTACGAGGTGTTTTGATGCAGACCCGGAGGGTATGGCTTATTTCACGACAGTTTAGGCACATCGTAACAGATATACAGTGCATTCATGCACAAGGAAAATGTACAAGGATCTGAAGAGGCATTTTTGGTGGAGTGGTATGCGCAGAGGGATTGCAGATTATGTAGCTAAGTGTTATACATGCTAACAAAATTAAGGCAGAACATCAGAGACATGCAGGAACCCTACAGCTTTAACCCATTCCCGAGTGGAAGTGGGCAGATATTTCTATGGATTTCATAGTGGGGTTGCCTAAGACGAAGAAAGGAAATGATTCTATTTGGGTTATAGTGGACAGATTGACTAAGTCCGCACATTTCTTACCTGTGAGGACGACTTATACGGTAGATACGTATGCGAGGATTTTCATTCGGGAGATTGTTAGATTGCATGGAGTTCCAGAGATGATTGTATCAGATCGGGGCTCAGTCTTCACATCTCATTTTTGGAGGAGTTTCCAGGATGCTTTTGGCAGTCAGTTGTCATTTAGCAGTGTTTTTCACCCCTAGACAGATGGTCAGACCGAGAGGGTGAATCAGATCTTAGAGAACATGCTGAAAGCGTGTATTTTAGATTTTCAGGGTAATTGGGAGGACCATATCCCACTGATTGAATTTGCATATAATAATAGTTATCAAGCTACCATCAGGATGGCACCGTATGAAGCTTTGCACGGGAGACCTTGCAGATCACCTATATGTTGGGCAGAGCCAGAGGATAGTTTATTGATTGGTCCAGAGTTAGTTAAACAGACCACAGAGAAGGTGGCATTGATTCGAGAGCGCATTCTTACGGCGCAGAGTCGGCAAAAGAGCTATGCAAATTAGTGGAGACGACCTTTAGAGTTCCAGGTCAGAGACTCAGTTATGATGAAAGTATCACCGATGAAGGGCGTTTAGCGATTCGGTAGACGGGGGAAGCTTGCCCCGAGATATATTAGTCCTTTCAGGATCATCGAGCGCATTGGAGCTATTTCTTATAGGTTAGATCTTCCAGCATCGATGTCGAGTATACACGATGTCTTTCATGTTTTAATACTTAAGAAGCATCTGCGGGATGATGAGCAACAGAGAGTGATTGATTCACCATAGATTGAGATTCATGATGACTTGATTATCGTAGAGATTTCGGTATGCATACTTGCTAGAGAGAATAAAAAGCTTAGTAATAAAGTCATTCCATTAGTGAAAGTTCAGTGGAACCGGCAAGGAGCCGAAGAGATTTCTTAGGAGCGTGAGGAGGATGTTTGTCGTGACTACCCACACCTGTTTGAACATGTAAGATGTTGATAAATTCTTATGCTTTGATAGTAGTCTTTATCTATGATGTTTAGTCACATTTATATTTATCTTTAACACTAGAATGGAGATATTGTCACCCGATCCTTAATCATTTGAAATATATGGTATATACATGAGGGTTTCCTTGTTTGGATTATTTCGCTCGACGTACCAATTTCGTTTAATTAGGGATTTAGGGGAGAATATTTGCATTCTAGGTTGTTAACTTTAAATATCATTGTGCTAATACTATGAGATGAGTGCAGAAGGAATTCTTAATATGAATTACACCTTCTTATTATGTTTTCCTAGTTTTTAAGCTTTGAGATGCGATTGTGGAATTTCGGGGACGAAATTCTTTTAAGGGGGGAAGAATGTAAAACCCCGTAAATTTGAATATTTTATAATAAATAATGATAAATATGTTATATGGTGAAAAATAATATATTTTGATTTTTGGATATGATAAGAATTGATTTGAGATTTAATTCAATGTATATTTGTGAAAATATGAGTGCAAATGCACAAAACATGCACAAAGGCCAAGAGTGAAAATCTGGGAATAATGACCAGTTATGAGTTTTTATATTTTGCACATCGATGCAGTTAGAATTTGGAAAAGTGTAAAGACCGAAGTTGTAGGTCTCTTCAACATCTTTCCAACAAGTCTTAGATCACCTCATTCTGAGGTCAGATGAGAAAGTTACAGCTAAAATACCGAAGGGGTATTTTCCTAGTTAGACTAGGTTTCCTGGTTCGGGTCTAACAGGTTTGTTTCGGGTTTGCCTCTATAAATACATGTATTTTTTCATGAAAATTCTTTTCTTTTATCATATCTAAGAACCCTAACAGCCACCAAACCCCCATAAACCCTATTTTGAAATCTTGGAGAAGATTTGAGGCTTTCAAGTTGTGTTTTGTTGATTTTTGGCTTTTGGAGTGGAGATCTCCTTCGATGTTGCTTCTAACAAGTTTT
>BQKN01058187.1:0-13962 GCA_022839385.1 Asparagus kiusianus | reverse complement strand
CAGAACTTCAATCCTCGAGGCAGAGGAAGGGGGTCCGTAGCCGCTGTAGACGCACACCAAACGTCACAACAGCCGCCGCAACAACAACCGCAGCAGTCGTCATTCCAGTTGGCGCCGAATCAGAATCAACAGCCTCAGAAGCAGTTTAAGCCCTCTGAACCCAGATTCCCAAAAGAGTATTCATTCAAGGATGATGAAGTTCCGGTTATCTTCAAATACCTGCTAGATAATAATAAGATCAAGCTTCCACCGGTCACAAACCAAGAAGAAGCGAAGAAGACCAATGACCCAAAATACTGTGCGTATCACAGGAGGGTCCACCATCCCAGTAAGGCGTGTTATGTCTTGAAAGACAAAATACAAACCTTAATCGATGTTGGTATTGTGACCCCAAAGCCAAAGGAGAAGAAGGTGGGTGCAAACGCGGTCTCCATTAGCTTCGGATCGGTTCCCTTGTCCTGGTTTCAAGCCGAGCCAGTGTCGAAGGTCAAGATGCAAACCATCAATGATGATCCTCATGGACAGCGCCAAAAAGGGCTAGTGTCACACACGACCCCTAACAGCGAAATCCTTTGGGTTCATCCAGATTTGCTTGAAGATGAACAGTGGACGACATCCACATCGAAGAAGAAATCGAAAGATAAAGGAAAGGTGAAGTCCTATTACGGAGCCTCGGCGATTCCGGAGAAAGACGATGAGGATATAGCAGCTCTGCCACTTTCTGATGAAGAACAAGAAGTTTTCGCTACAAGGGGTGGAAATAAATACCATTACCAATATCCAGAAACTTCTAATCCAAATGTTAAAACTCTTTCAGAACTGGGGGTAGTTGCAACACCTCCTGTGGCTATTGAGAAACCTCAGAAGGTTGTTAAGCAGAAAGAGAAGGAACCTCAACCCAAAGAAGTTCAACTTCCAAAGCAGCCTCGTTTCAATCGACCGATTGGACGAGACAAACCGGAAAGCTCAAACACTCCATACCGCTTCGACCTCATGACTCAGTTGGCAAATATCCCAGCAAGGATCACGCTATACGAGTTGTTGCGCCTCTCGAAAGAAACTAGGGAAGCTTTACAAGAAGCTTTGGCTGATTCTGAAGTATTCCTCACTCAGATCAAGCCAACTCCTAAAGAGCCAAAGTCATCAGTACAGCACTGCAATCTGGCAGCCACCAAATTTCCTTACATAGCTTTCACAAAAGAAGATATGCAAGTCAGGAATTCAAAGCATGATAGACCGCTATATTTTACTGGATATATCGGTTCGAGCGTTGTCAACCAGATTTAAGTCGATCCGGGTTCCGCTGTTAGCATCATGCCACTTCGGTTGATGTACAACCTTGGAATTCCCGCCAGTAAGTTAGCCTCCACAGGAACGGTCATCTACGGGTTCAATACTAGTGGATCAAGACCGTTGGGAAAAATCCGGGTGAAGTGTCAACTCGGAGATTTGAAATCTGAAGTCACCTGCTATGTGATCGATGCGGAGACTTCCTATAACTTACTGTTGGGTCGTCCATGGATCCACGGTAATCTTATAGTTCCCTCTACCCTCCATCAGTGTTTGAAGTATGTCGACACTAATGAGGAGGTCAAGACGGTGGTCGCGGATAAGCAACCATTCAAGGGGTTAGAAAATTATTTTACTGACTCCCTTCTATATGGTACTGAGTCCGATACTGAACCATCGGCCCATGGCACGGATAGCGGAGAAGAAGCTGATACCGAAGCCGGGCTCGATTATAGTGAAGGTCTTGTACTGAATGACATTGAACCTCTTGTAATCGATCTTGACGGTGATGAATCGTCGGACGAAAGTTGTAACTGGCAGCTTGCCGATGAAACAATAAAGAATGATTTAGAGTATTCTCCTTGTCTTGATAATGTAATACAGGAATTGTATGACGATCCCAGTCTGCACATGCCACTTCGCTCGTCTTGCACGGCAACAAAATATCTTCCAAATCCAATTGGAACAACGGTAATCCTACCTGCGAAGACAGGGGGTGAGAAAGAAATAATCTTTGGAAAAGGGGATCCATCTCCAACTCCTGATCTTTTCTTGGACAGCAACTCAGATGAGGAAAAGCCGGGGCGACATTTCTCTCGGTATAGTTCACAAGCAAATGATTACATGGAGAGGCAAGGCTATGACCTCTCGCTCGGTGAAGGTCTTTATTTTGGTCAAGGAGTCAGGGTTCCACCCCGTTCTACCTATGTACCAAAAGGAAAACCGGATAATTATTATAGTCATAATAGAGGTCTAGGTTATGCTTCGTCATCTGATGACGAATATTGCAGCAAATCATTAGCCAACTGATAAATGAAAGCGAACATTCATCCGATACTTCAATGTGGGATTCTGACACGAGCATTAGAGAGAGATTCAAAGCCTTAATGTCGAACATGGCGATAGTTGATCCTTCCACAACTGAAGAGGACGATCAGTTGCCTATTTGGGAAGACCCATGGATGCATTACATGAACATCCAATATGGCGATCGATTCGAACAAAGAGAGCCTCCTACTGAGGATAAAGTGGTCCAAGTTAATATGGGTGACGAAACTAATCCGAAACCTATATTTATCAGCGGTGATCTTCCATCGGATGAAAAAGAGGAACTAATCGCCCTCGTTAGAGAGTATATCGACGTTTTCACTTGGAATTACGAAGATATGCCGGGACTCGACCCAAACGTAGCAATGCACACCCTCAACATAAAATCGGATGCTAAACCTGTCAAGCAACAATAAAGACGATTTCGTCCTCAAATTAGGCGATAGAAGCTGAAGTTAAGAAATTAATCGATTCAGGTTTTGTTAGAGAAGAACAACACCCTGATTGGCTAGCCAACATCGTGCCAGTTCTTAAAAAGAATAGGAAAATCAGAATTTGTATTGACTTCAGAGATCTAAATACCGCCTGTCCTAAAGACGACTTCCCCTTACCCATTACAGACGTCATTATTGACAATACGTGTGGATTTGAGAGAATGTCGTTTATGGATGGATTTTTGGGGTATAATCAGATCAAGATGCATCCGGACGATGAGAAGCATACAGCTTTCAGAACACCTCTCGGTGTCTTTTGTTATACTGTTATGCCGTTCGGGCTGAAGAACGCCGGTGCTACGTACCAACGAGCCATGATGAAGATCTTTCAAGAGCACATTCGGAAGACTGTCGAATGCTACGTTGATGACCTGGTCGTTAAGAGCCGTGATAAGAACGACCACATTAAGGATTTGAAGACGATGTTCGATCTTATGAGGAGTCATCAATTAAAAATGAACCCGACTAAATCCTTTCTTAGAATGTCGAGTGGTAAATTTCTGGGATTTGTCGTCACTACGAAAGGTATTCATATCGATCCTGACAAAGTGAAGGCAATACATGAGCTACAACCTCTTAGAAATCTTAAAGAACTCAGAGGATTGCAAGGTCGATTGGCATATATCCGTCGGTTTATCTCAAACTTGTCCGGAAAATGTTAACCATTCTCCAAACTCACAAAGAAAGGTGTGTCGTTCATTTGGGATGAAGCATGCCAAAAGGCGTTCGAAGATATTAAAACATATCTGGCGAACCCGCCTATTCTCGTTGCACCGAAATCGGGCAGACTGTTTTTGATTTATGTCAAAGCGACGAGCCATTCGTTAAGTGCATTACTTGCACAAGACGACGATAACGGTCACGAACAAGCGGTATATTACCTGAGTCGCACATTGGTAGGAGCTGAATCTCGTTATCCGATGATCGAGAAAGAATGCCTTGCATTGGTATTCGCAATTCAGAAAATGCAACATTATTTAGTTGGACAGACAATTTATGTCATTTCCAACATAAACCCAATCCGCGTATTCATGACCCAGCCGGCCTCCATGAATTGGCGTTTAGCCAGATGGGCTTTACTCTTATCGCAATACGACTTATACTTCAAGCAACAAAAATCAGTTAAAGGACGAGCTATTTGCGATCTTCTGGCGGAAAACCCTACGAAGGATGTAGTCGAATTATACGACGATCTGCCAAATGAAACCCATGAAGTTAATGCCACTTCACATCAACAAGTGTGGCAGTTATACTTCGATGGAGCTTCTCGTGCAACCAATGTGGCAAGCGCACCCGGATGTTCTAAAATCTCCTCAGGAGTAGGGGTCGTTTTAGTTTCCCCAAAAAAGCATGTCTTGCCTAGAACATACTCGTTGACCGGACCATGTTCTAATAATGTGGCCGAGTACAATGCATTGATAATCGGACTTAATTTTGCCAAAGAGCTGGGGGTCGAGTACCTTGAAGCTTTTGGGGATTCTTAATTGGTAGTTAATCAAATACGAGGAGAGTATGAAGTCAGAAGTCGAGACCTGATTCCATACCACCAGGTGGCCATCGAGATGGCAAACTCGTTTGAAGGATTTTTCATCGAGTACGTTCCACGTCTCCAAAATGCGTACGTAGACGCATTGGCGGCATTATCGGTATCCTTGGCTCAACCTCCCGAAACAGAGCAATTGATTACAGTGAGGACCCACCAGCTTATCGTTCCAATCTACGACTCGGATGTTAAAGAAGCATACTCAACAGCAGTTAAACCCGAAGTTCGAGATTGGCGTTTTCCCATTATCGACTACGTCCTACATGGTATATTACCTGAAGATGTAAGAGAAAGGGAATCGATTCGGCGAAGAGCACCAAGATTTTACTACAACGCCACGGCGCAAATGTTGTATCGACGATCGTACGATGGTCTTCTACTCCGTTGCTTATCCGGCAAAGAAGCAGAACAAGCACTCAAAGAGGCGCATGATGGAATATGCGGTGCGCATCAGCCCGGTCCTAAACTCTGTGACCGACTTAGAAGAATCGGGTATTACTGGCCAACTATGGTAAAAGACGCAGTCGACTACGCACGGCGATGTGAAGTGTGCCAGTTACATGCAAATTATATGCACCAGCCGCCTAAATATTTACACCCGTCGGCGACATCGTGGCCATTCGAAACTTGGGGAATGGATATAGTAGGTCCTATCTTTTCGCCTTCGGTTAAAGGGAACCGTTTCATTCTGACAATCACCGATTACTTCTCGAAATGGGCAGAAGCAGTTCGACTTAGAGAAGTAAAGACGAGTGATGTCATCAAGTTTATCAAACACCATGTCATATATCGGTATGGTGTTCCAAGGCGAATAGTGCACGATAATGGTCCTCAATTCGTCAGCAACACATTCATCAAATTTTGCGGTAAATTCGGGATTAAGGACGTTTCATCGACAGCTTATAATCCCACAGCTAACGGATTGGCCAAAGCTTTTAATAAGACCATCATCAAAATTCTGGCAAAATTGGTGAAAACCAATAAACAAGATTGGGACGACAAACTCGGCGAAGCCCTGTGGGCTTATCGCACAAATGTCTGTACGCCAACCGGAACAACCCCATATGCCTTAACATATGGATGTGAAGCTGTTCTCCCATTGGAAATACAGATTCCTTCCCTCCGTATCACTCTCGCAACAGGAATGACGACGGAAGAACATCATCAGAAACGTCTCGAGGAGTTAGAGATGCTAGATGAGAAGCGCTTGGAAGCTCAGCAACAAATTGAGTTTTATCAAGCTAGAATTTCTCAGACTTTTGATAAAAAGGTCCGACGACGAAGTTTTAAAGAACGAGATCTAGTTCTTACCGTCCGAAAACCTATGATTCTTACTTCTAAGAAGAAAGGAAAATTTGAACCTAAATGGGAAGGGCCGTTCGTGATAGAAACAGTCTATTCGAACGGTGCATATCGCCTGGTTACCCAGGATGGCAACAAATTAATGATGCCAATAAATGGGAAGTTCCTGAAAAAGTATTACCCGTAATACGTTCAGGATAACCTATGTAAAACGGGAAGTTTCTAGAAAATCCTGTACATGATATTTCAGGATAACCCGTTATCAGTTGATTATCATGAATGGAAACCAATCATATGAATAATCTATTCTTAATGGTTATAAAAACGATTAAGATCTTATTACTACTCTTGTTAAGACGAGATTTAATGACAATTAATCTTTCCTCACAAAACCCTGTAATGCGATCATGGAAAGGGGAAACTCGATGATTTGTAACCCCGCACCATGAAACCCCCACCGATCAGATCAACCAATCGTCATCGGTCTATATCAGTCGACAAGTTATTTCATGTCAAATTCTTATGCTTGAAATCAAAATTTCCCACCGAATAGTTCATGCAAATCAACAAACTCATTGTTATTTGTACCCTACTCCTATTCCTCTTTTGGTCAAACCTTCCTACAGTTAGGACCAAAACCAAAATCCCCTCTTGATTCGTTCCATGAACGAGAGGTACAAATCGAGTGATCAAATCTTTAAATAGTTAGGATCATCTCAAAACCCCCACTTGGTCAAACCTTCCTACAGTTAGGACCAAAACCAAAATCCCCTCTCGATTCGTTCCATGAACGAGAGGTCCACAAATCAAGTGATCAAACCTTTAAATAGTTAGGATCATCTCAAAACCCCCACTTGGTCAAACCTTCCTACAGTTAGGACCACAACCAAAATCCCCTCTCGATTCGTTCCATGAACGAGAGGTCCACAAACTGAATAATCAAACCTTATGACAGTTAGGATTATTCAAACCAATTCGGATTCCCTAAGTGGAGATCCCACTTTGAGTTTCCTTTGCATCAGGAGATAGAATATAAAATTCTTCCTCTCCGATTTTGGGTTTATCTCTACCAACAAACAAGAGACCAGGAGACAGAATATTTAATTATTCCTCTCTAATTCTGGGTTTATCTCTACCAACAAACAAGAGACCAGGAGACGGAATATGAAATTATTCCTCTCCAATTCTGGGTTTATCTCTACCAACAAACAAGAGACGGGGAGATAGAATATGAAATTATTCCTTTCCAATTCTGGGTTTTTCTCTACCAACAAACAAGAGACTCTGAACTGGAATATCCAAGTTCTTTCTTCACAAACTTAGGTTCGTTTTCATACATAGAGAACGTGACCTATCTACACTTTTAAATCCATGTTATTTATACATGGGGGATGTTATCTCTATCCCTTATTAGAGATAAGCTTACATCTAACACATGTAGCCTACACATTCAATGCTGTAGTTTAAAGTCTAAAAGAGTTTAATTCTTTTAGCTCAACGTTATATGTGAAACGGACTTAGATAATTCACATACTAGCCCGATTCAAACGGTAGTCGGTAAAGACATATCAAATCCGTTGATGGCTGAGGATTTGCCAAAAATCCTATAAGTATTGCGGTTATTTATTCTAAACAAGGATGAGTAATCACAATAAAATCTCAATGAGCAAGAAAGTTTACTATGTTGACTGAAAATGTTCAAAAAATTCATGTTCTTCAATTACAAAAGTTTATACTGGTGAATCTGATCTTCAAGTTTCGAAAGTTCTATCATATAAGCTTGTTCAAGCTCAGCGGTCAATTTAACTTTGAAAGCTTCTTCGTCAACACCTTGAAGTTCAGCGACTTCTTTTTCTTTCTCGGCAAGTCTCTTATCCTGAACGTTTAATTGTTGGAACAGGTTTTCTTCGATTTGAGTTGTCTTCGTCAACTCAGACTCCAGAATTTCACGAGCATCCTTAGCTTTTGCAAGCTGTTCTTCTAGGCGGTCTATTTCAGCTTGGTTAGACTCTAAATCCCCGGGTAGATCGACCTTAGCCTGTGTTCTCTTGGCGACATGCACCCTAAGCCGATGACTGTGGGCTCTTAGCTTTTGGAGCTCAGAGTTAGCAGATTTTTGAGAAACGCGCCACGCTTGCAACCTGGAGTCCATGTGAGAGGCGATATAGGAGGGTACGCCTTTGGTACGGAGATCCTTCAGAAGTTCAACATGTTGTTTCAAGTCAACCGAATAAGCGTTGATCGAATCGGCTAATTCATTATATCCTTCCTCTCGGATCCCTGATATATAACGGTCAAGAGGTCTTTTAAAATTCTCAAAGTACGATCCCTTGGAGAGAATACGATCAACCATAGAATTCAAAAAGGAGAGGAAGCCATGGAGATCAGAGCAAAGGCCAGCCTTATCCGGATCCTCGTCTGCTAACAAGGCTTGGATACGACTTGATAATGATGAATGAGCTGTGATGATAGCAAATAAGTCAGCACAGAACATATATATGTATACACAACAACGAGTTGAAGCATACCAAGTTTAATAGAAGAACCTTCGCTAGGACCCGGTTCACCCAATAGTGGTGGTCCGGCCTCCTGAACAGCCAAAATGGGTTCAGGAATAGCAGCCCTTGACATACCCACTACATCAGAAGATTCTTTAATTTCAACCTCAGAAGACTTTGGTTCTAAGTTGAGAGCCTTCTCAGGGGAAGATTCTACAAACAAAAAAGATCGCAATGAGCATAATGGAGTGTTAAATAGAAATTTGAGACGAATGAGGGGTAAACTCACCAATTCCAGGTATAACAGCAGCCGATGTACCAACTTCTTCAGTTGGTCTCGCTTTTGTGGCAACTGGACTGATTTGGGGGGTGACAGTGACCTCTATCATCATGGGATCTGCAGGAGTAGTAGGTTGGGAATCAGGAATATATGATTGAAAATCAACTTCGGTTCCTGCCCATGATGAGTAATCACGACCTTCAGGTTGATAGTCGGTTCCAGTGATTATAGTGGTATCGGTTCTGGCAACTGGTCCTATAATTCAAACACTTAGACAATTAATCAAGTAAAATATATATATATATATGGTAAGGAATTTACAGGACAAGGGCCTTACTCTCAGAAGGACCTGCTTCTGTTAAACCGCCTCCAACAATTGATTCTGTGGCTGCACCAGTAGTTTTCCCCAACAACAAATCGGAGATTTCCTGATGATCGCCCTCTAAAATATCAATATTATAGTCGAAATCAGTGAAGTCGTCGACTTTAGGGGTATGGGTGATTCCTCCTTCCGTTGGTTCATTCATTATGACATCTACAGGAAGCGTTGAGTCATAAATAACATGTGAATTTAGACGAATTTGCTCAAGACAAAGATTAACGTTACCTTTGTGGACCGGGACGGATTTGAGAGCTTCACTACTTGTACCTGCTTCTTTCAGTTTGACTAAAAGGAGACAAAGCGCACAGGTCATTAGAGGAGGCACACATTCCGACTCATTCATTTCTCGGATTTCTCTTCTGAGAGGAGAAAGATCAGTACCTGTGTCCGTAGCTGATGGATCAATGTCAGGAGTTGGTGGAACACCAGCTGGTCCTTCTTTCAGAGCATCCTGCATTTGTTGGACAAAGCTGGTCTCCTCAGTCTCCATACCTCCTGGAGAAGCAGCATCAGCTAGCAATTCTCTTTCTTCTTGACTCCCTACAGAAGTTGAGTATGGAATAAATTCGAACGTCAGGAAGCATGAGAGTAATAAAAACGAATTACTACCTTGTTCTTCTGAAGAAGTGCTACGGGCAGACGTTTCCTCTAAAGCGGGAAGACGAACACGCGGCTTGGAGGCAGATTTCTTCTGTCTTTTCAATGGATGCGCTTCATCCCCAACTCCAGACCCCTCATGACGATGCTTAGTGCGTAGTTCAGTTATGGGAGGGATCTGAGTTTGAGATGGAGCGGAAGGTCGAGATCTTTGCCGAAGAGCAAGAGGCACTGTATCTTCCTCATCCTCTTCATCTCCACTGAGGACTTCCACCGTCATCCGGTTCGGATAAGTCATAACGAGTCTCTCTCTCTCTCTTTCTTTTTGGGGCATCCGGTGGTTGAGTAGGCGTAGCAGACGGGCGCACAAGTCCCCTCTTGAAGAAGGAATCAGGGAGACCAGCTACTTCATCAGAACTCGAGCCAGTCTCACCCGCCTCCTCAGAAGTCTCCGTCTCCTCAGAGTCAAATTCTTCTTCACTACCAGCTGAGCGAGCCGGTTCTTTTCCTTTCCTCGATGATTCGGCAGCCTCTTTCTTTTGAGGTGAAGTCATAACTTCACGTGTCGCTCTACTTGAGCGCCGCAGGGCTATCTCTTCTTCTGATTCCGACCTTCTCCTATACCGGGTGACGATATTGGCAGCAAGCAACCACTTGCAAAATAGAAAGGTCATCCGTAGAGGCGGCGCTTCCAAGGGGAGATCGAACTCAGCACTCGTGCAGCCGGTAATGCTCCAAAACTAGGCTCTCGCTCCGTCAATAAGTCCTCCTCCAAAGCTAAGGTGACGATTTGGATTGCCAACGTATATTTGGTCATAGCCGAATTGACGAGCAAAGCGGCATGGAAGATAGGGTTCAATGTGACAAACGTCTCTTACCCGGAATAATAAATAACCAGGTCGAATGTTCATCAACCATCTGAAGCACCCGACATCCAAGATGGTGCGATTCTGCCTTAGGTCTTCAGCATCCAATGAAGTTGTGTTGTAGGTACCGGAGAACCGAGGGAAGCAGGGGAAGAATTCCCAACACTTGTGAATTTTGAACTGCCTCGTTATGTCCGGCCATCGATGTTTGATCCATTTGCAACCCTCAAGATTCTGCAATAGAGGAAGGCTGGGATCTACCATCTCAGGAGCTTCCATTAAATCTGGCTAGTGAAGTACTAACCAGGTCATTAGATAAGTGTAGGGCAGCTCCAGCTTCGGAACTGATAGGCTGGCGAAGGGTTTCTTTTTCTCCTGGGTAAACACAGAGATTAATTGTCGTAATCCACTGTGAATAGTAGCCACCATAGCGGGAAGCAAGGATAATTTGCGACCTGTAGCTAGCTGAATGGCTGGATACAATACTTCCATTGGCATCGCATCAGAGGATTGGTGGGGAACTACGCACCTCTTTAGCCATAAAGCCAGGAAACTAGCCAGCAGAGCAGTAGGGCTAATCAGAACACCGGCTTGCCACAGATAAGAACGGAATTTGGTACCATGCGGAAATCCATCTTCTGAATGAGAGGTGTAAGTCTGGGCGTTTGTTTTCTCTAACAGCCGATTGATTTCACCCGGGTTCATAGGAGATAATCCGCGTACATCTCCCGAACGGTCTTCCAGATTTTTGAACAGATAATCGGCGAATTGTTTTAAACTGATTTGGGGAGACTTCTTCCTTGCTTTAGGCTCCATCTCGGCCATGGCTATGTGATAATGGCAGGTCAATTCCCATAAAGTGTCATAGGTCACAGCTGAACGATCCTTTATCTTATTTAGCTGACTGGTGGTTGGGAAGAATTCTTGATATGGAACATCGCCCATGGGCAAACCAGACACCTTCATCATTTCATGCAGTGGTAGTCCGAGCTCTCCATTCTTAGTAAAGAATGTATTAGTGTCCGGGTTGTAGATCTCAAACAGACAAAGGAAATGACCTACACTAATCTGCAGACCATTCATAGTAGCACGGATCGGGACCGCCAACCCTAGTTCTGCTAACTCTCGCCCCCAACGGTTCAACACATAGCGAGTCATTCTGGTCCACCACCACTTATCTCCAAAATAATGGACCCATCCATAACATCTGAAATTCTCTCTGGGTAATCTTTTTCCCGTTGCCGCTAACCGGTTCTTCACTGTGTTGGCCTGCGCTGTCGTTTCATTCTGAGGTATATTATCTTGACCTAAGATGCCTGGATGAAGCCCTCGCACAGAAGCTCTCTCACTGGAACCTGGGGTGGCCTCCTTCCCAATGAAACCGCAATGGATACGTTCATGGTTTTTGGTTAACCTCCAGAACATTTCGCGTCCAACAGATAGGTTTCTGAACTGCAAGAGCGAGTGTTCTCGAGGAATCCATGGCAAATACAGAAATAATGAACCGCTCTCATGCAACCATTGTGCAGGCTTGCAGAATGCGATCTCCGGATCCTTTATGGAGTCACCTAATAAAAAGTCTGGCTTCCTTATGCATTGATTGTCATCTTGTTCTGAAATCAGAGTGGTGTTTGTGATTATTCGTCGCAGAATACGGCAACTACCTCGCCGGATCAGTTCTTTGGCTCCTTCATTATAATCTGACTTAAATTGAGGAGCGGACTCTATTAATGGTAATCCCTCATAATAAGAATGAGTGGCGCTGCTTTGACCCGTAACTTCATCAATGGTGAAGATCGTGGAAGGAAAATGGACTGGTAAAAGAAATACACAAAAATTGTGTAAGGATGGTCCTAAAATTCTAGAGAAAGTGGTATATCTTACTCTATAAGATATAGTCGCTATCTCATAACAGGTGTGACGATTTTCCATCAACCACATGAATAAAGGAGATATGCGTTACTATGCACGGGCATTATAACAGCATACCAAAACCTTTCAACACAAGTGGGATGATATGAAATCGCCCTTGTATGTTATGAAGTGTGTTTTGTCCAAGCAAAACAAACACTTTTAAGCGTCGATCCCCTCAAAGGAGGATACCGGCTCTTCTTGAAGGTATCTCAAAGGATACAAACGAGGATCTGCATACAAATACAGGTACATATATATGAAATTGACGGAATACAATATTTAAATTCGTGAAAGGGTGAAAGAAATGTACCCCCATGCGAAGCGGCAACAGGGACAGTCCCTTCGGGGGACTGAATAGTCGAACGGCTCCGAGGAGCACGAGATCTACGTGGCGACATGATGAGTAAATGATCTACAAGGAAACCCAACGAAAAAGGTCAAGATTTTGAGCATGAAATCGACAAAAATAGGGTAAATACAGCCGAAACAATACATGCACGGTCACAGGTGAAGAAAATCAAAGTTTTGAAAAGAAAGAGGCGAACAAACCTTCACAAATCCGAGTTGAATCTCCCACAAACGAAGCACCACACGAATCAGGAACAAAGAGGAGGAGAAAAGGCAGAAAACTGGAGAAAAATCGTCAAGAAATCGTTAAGAAATCGCGCCGAAAGTCGAATTGAAAATCGCCAAAAACCCTAAGTCGGGGCTTTATAAGCCCGACTTCACAGAGCGAGACAGGTTTTACTGTCTCACATGGCGAGATAGTATGAACTGTCTCGTATCATAAGATGGCAACGATCACACGCATGAATGCTCCAATGGGTACACGAGTCTAAACTGTTTCCCTACGCCCAACAGGAAGTTTCTGGAGAATATTAATCCGAATATTCTTAAGGATAACCTGATGAGCTCTCAGCGGATGTATCAATTTAGTGACAAAAGCTGAACCCACAAGAACAAAGACCAGTTTCGGTTCAAGATCTCGACAACGGTCAAGCGATAAACGTGACGTCGGGAGAACATTAGCTATTCTACAAAGAACTGAATAGACTAAAAGAAGAAGAGATCAAGGGTTGAAGCCATTTACAGGTCCTGCTATACGATCTACTCAACCAAGCATTGAAGGGGTCGTAAGTAAAACCTATCTTATCCAAAGTATCCCAGACTCTTCTATAAAAGAATACGTCTGGAATACTTTGGAGGGGGTATCTGTAGGCGTCAAAAAATGCTAATAGATATCCAAACATAGAGAAAATCACTCAAAACTAATAAATACGAACTGTCTCGCCAACGAGACAGGCTTTGCTGTCTCGCCAGCGAGACAGTGTTGAAATGGTTAAAAGTCGTTTGAAAACCGCTACACACGTGTCCATTAACTGCCAAGGGACGTGGGAAACATCGTGGGCGAAAATCACGTGAATAACTGCTAAAATAACAGAGTTTGAAACATGGAAAAGCAGTTACAGCGAGAAACTATCGTTTTCCGAGACAGTATTTACTGTCTCTCTGGGCGAGACAGCAAATTTACTGTCTCGCGGGCCGAGACAGCAAACACTGTCTCGCCCAGCGAGACAGTAAACACTGTCTCGCCATACTAATTCAGTCTTATGTTGAGTTTTTGCAATTACAGACCCCTGAGGCTATAAATACCCCCCTAGGGTCACTTCTGACGGAGAGAGCACATTTTCGAGCAATCTAAAGCAGAGAGAAAGAGCAGACTTGATTTTGGTGTGATTCCTTGACATT
>BQKN01058166.1:13632-33894 GCA_022839385.1 Asparagus kiusianus | reverse complement strand
GACTTTAGTGGATCCGCCATCTCGTTGGAGAGGATAGGCGAATTGAATTCCGCCAGAGGCTTTCGCCATAACGGGTAGAGTAGGGACAGTTTAGCCTCGTATACCAGTTGGAGGGTTTGAGAACCAGTTTATACTCATGTACTTGTGGGAGTTAGTGAAGAAGAACTAAGGGTAGTACTTTTTCAAGTATTTACCGTTGATAGGCATCATGATCTTGTCGCCATTGGGCTTGACGAGGCGGTAGGCCCCATTCGAATAGACTGTTTCTATTACGAATGGAACCTCCCTTTTGAATTAAAATTTGCCTTTCTTCTTGGAGGTGAGAATCATTGGTCGGCGAACGGCCAACACCAGCTCTCCTTCCTTGAAGGCTCGGCGCCTGACTTTCTTGTCGAAAGCCTTCGCCATCCGGGCTTGGTAGAACTCAATATGCTGTTGAGCTTCTAGCCGCTTGTCATCCAACGCCTCGAGTTCGGCGAGTCGTTGTCGGTGATTGTCTTCCACCGTCATCCCTGCTGCCAAAGCGACGCGGAGGGACGAGATCTGAATCTCTAATAGCAATACGGCCTCACAGCCGTATACCAAGGAGTAGGGCGTATGGCTAGTCGGCGTGCGAACCGTGGTGCGATACGCCCACAAACTTTCGCCAAGTTTCTCGTTCCAGTCGCGTTTGCTGGTTGAGGTCAACTTGGTCAAAATTTTGATGATCGTTTTGTTGAAGGCCTCTGCCAAACCATTTGCTGACGGGTTATAGGCCGTGGACGAGAGGTTCTGCATTCGGAACTTGTCGCAGAACCTGGTGAATGCATGACTGACAAATTGCGTACCATTGTCGTGAATGATACGTCGTGGTATGCCGTACCGGTAAATGACGTGGTGTTTGATGAACTTAATCACGTCGTTAGTCTTGACTTCTCTCAAGGGGACCGCTTCGGCCCATTTAGAGAAGTAGTCAGTGATCGCAAGAATGAAGCGATGACCTCTCGCCGATGGCGGAGATATTGGTCCAACTATGTCCATCCCCCATGCCTCGAAAGGCCACGAAGCCTTTGTGGGGTGTAGGTCTTCAGGTGGCTGGTGCATGTAGTTGGCGTGAATCTGGCATTCGTGGCAGCGCTTTGCATAGGCGACGGCGTCTTGAACCATCCCAGGCCAGAAGTAACCAGTCCTTCGTAGGCGATCCCAAAGTTTGGGTCCGGGCTGGTGAGCTCCGTCGATACCATCGTGGGCCTCGCGTAGAGCCTCCTGTGCTTCCACTCTCGAGAGACATCGAAGCAACAAGCCGTCGTATGACCTTCGATACAACGTCTTGGTGATCGAGTCGTAGTAGAATCTCGTAGCACGTCTCTGGACGGACTCTCGCTCCTTTGCATCCTCGGGCAATACTCCGTATAGGACGTAATCGATGATCGGGAGGCGCCAGTCCTCAGCACTGGGCTGATCGGAGACTTGATGGGTGGCGTTTGCTTCTGGAGCGTCTTTCAGTCGGAAGAGCTTCTTGCTCGCCACTGTGACTGACTGGATTGTTCCGTATGGTTGAGCCAAGTTAGCCGCCAGGGAAGCCAAGGCATCCGCATGTGTGTTCTTGGAACGCAACACATGCTCAATGCGGAAGCTCTCAAATGATTCGACTAGTCGGACAGCCGCCTTATGGAGTGGGATCAAGTCTTCGTTTCTAACCTCATATTCGCCGGTCATCTGCTTGACGATGAGCTGGGAATCGCCGTAAGCTTCGAGATGTCTTACTCCTAGCTCTTCGGCCAGCTCGAGTCCGACGAGTAATGCGTTGTACTCGGCCACGTTGTTGGTACATGGCTCTGTCAAAGAGAAGGCCCGGGGCAGCACGTGGTTGCGTGGAGAAGTGATGACTACCCCCACTCCAGCAACAATAGAGCCATCCGGGGCTGCACGAGACGCGCCGTCGAAGAACATCTGCCACACATCCGGTAACGACGTTACATTGACTTCAAGTGGCTCGTCTGGCAAGTCTTCAAACAAGTCGGTTTTTGATACCAGTGGGTGACTGGCCATGAGATCGCATATGGCTTGACCTTTGACCGACTTCTGTGGCCTGAAGTGAATGTCGTACTGAGAGAGCAGAAGTGCCCATCTAGCTAAGCGCCAATTTAGCGCCGCGGGTTGCGTCATGAAGACTCGAATGGGGTTCATCCGTGAGATGACGTGGATTGTTTGGCCAACAAAGTAGTGTCGCATCTTTTGGATGGCGAACACCAAGGCCAGACATTCTTTTTCGACCATTGGGTATCGTTGTTCGGCGCCTTGCAGGGTCCTACTGAGGTAGTAGATGCCTTGCTCGTGGCCGGCGTCATCGTTTTGTGCCAAGAGAGCACCCAGAGAGTGCTCCATGGCCCTAATGTAGATGAGAAATGGTTTCCCTGAAATCGGCGCAGCGAGGACTGGCGGATTTGAAAGGTAAGCCTTGATGTCCTCAAAGGCCTGCTGGCAAGGCTCGTCCCACACGAAGGAGGTGCCTTTCTTCATGAGCTTAGAGAACGGTTGACACTTGCCCGAAAGATTTGAGATAAATCTTCGGATATAGGCCAATCGTCCCTGGAGACCTCTTAATTCTTTGAGGTTCCGGGGTGGTCGAAGTTCTTGGATGGCTCGCACCTTGTCTGGATCGATTTGGATTCCTTTCGTCGTGACGACGAAGCCGAGGAACTTACCACTAGTCATCCCTAAGAATGATTTCGTGGGGTTCATCTTGAGTTGGTGAGCCCTCATGAGTTCAAACATCGTCCTCAGATCTTGAAGGTGGTCACCGTTGTGGCGACTCTTCACAACGAGGTCATCCACATAGCATTCCACCGTCTTTCGCAGGTGCTCTCAAAAGATCGTGCTCATGGCGCGTTGATAGGTTGCGCCGGCATTCTTGAGTCCAAAGGGCATGACCGTGTAACAATACACCCCCATGGAGTTCTGAACGAGGTATGTTTTTCGTCCTCGGGGTGCATTTTGATTTGATTGTACCCCGAGAAACCGTCCATGAAGGACATCCTCTCGAATCCGCACGTGTTGTCAATGATGACATCCGTGATGGGCAGGGGAAATTCGTCTTTAGGGCACGCAGCGTTGAGGTCCCTAAAGTCGATGCAGATGCGGATTTTGCCGTTCTTCTTCAGCACCGGAACAATGTTCGCCACCCAGTCGGGGTGTTGTTCCTCTCTGATGAAGCCGGATTCGATGAGCTTCTTTACTTCGGCTTCGATCGCCTCCATGATCTGGGGGCGAAACCGCCTTTGCTGCTGCTTAACTGGCTTGGCGTCTGGGTTGATGTTGAGGTGATGTGTGGCGATCCGCGGATCCAAGCCAGGCATGTCCTCATAATTCCATGCGAAGACGTCGATGTATTCCCGTATGAGGGCAATGAGATCCTCCTTTTCTTGGGGAGGCAGGCTACCACTGATGAATATGGGCTTGGGACTCTCGTCAGTTCCCATATTCACTTGGAGGATTTCGTCCTCGGTGGGCGGTTCTCGTTGCTCGAAGCGACTACTCCATCGGGCGTTAACATGATGATCCCACGTCTCATCATAGAGTGGAAGTTGCTCGTCTGTCGCCATCTCGGCGGGATCCATTGTAGTCATGTTGATCGTGAGGCCATCGAATAGGTCCCTCACGCTGACATCTGAATCCCATGCTGAGGTTACTGACGACTGATCCCCCGAACATGCGTAGTCGGAATCTTCGTTGACCTGGAAATATAAATCTGACGAGGAGGAGGAGTAGCCTAAGCCTCTCCTAGTCCGGTTGAAATAATTCGAGGGTTTCCCCTTAGGTACGTAGGCGGGTCAGATGACCGTCTTGCGTCCTCGACCGTAGTTGAGGCCTTCTAAGCGAGTGAGGTCGTACCCCATGTCGCTCATCATGCGTCTCGCAATTCGACTGTATTGCGAAAACTGGGGTGCCGGGTCTTCGTCTTCGGACTCGTCCCAGAGCGTACGCACGGGACGATCGACTCGACCGAAAATAATATCTTTTCGATATCTATTTCGGGCTGGCACAACAAATACGGCTTGCGACGAGTCAATTGGCGGCCCCCTCGCGGCGTATGACGAGCAGACTGGCATGTGCAGGGAAGGATCTCGGTAGAGTCCCGACCATAGATCGTTGGGTTCATCGTCCTCAGACGTAGAACAAGACGACACATAAGCAAAGTTGGATTTTTCATTGACGACAATCTTTCCCGCCTGAACAGCGTTGGTTACATGATGACTCTCATAACCAATTACAATTGACTCGAAATCGTTTAAGATTAGATTGTCGCCGTACTCAGGCTCGCTGTCCGCCTCGTTGCCGCTTTCTGGCTCCTCAACTGGCGGTTCGACGGAGTCTTGATACAGCAGAGAGTCTGTGAAGTAGTTTTCGACGCCTTTGAAGGGTTGTCTGTCGGCCACTATAGTCTTGACGCGTTCATAATCGTCAACATACTTCAGACATTGGTGCAGAGTGGATGGGACTATCCGGTTGCCATGAATCCACGGGCGCCCTAGGAGCACGTTGTAGGAAGGCTCGGCATCGATAACATAGCAGGTCACCTCCGTCTTCATGTCGCCTATGCGACATTTCAGGCGGATTTTGCCCAGTGGCCGCGTCCCTGTGGCGTTGAAGCCAAAGATGGTCGTGGTGGTTGAGGACAGACGCTTCGGTGGTATCCCCAAGTGCTTGATCAGTTTCAGAGGCACGATGCTCAACGCGGAGCCTGGGTCGACTTGGATCCGATCTACTCTCGCCGATCCGACATATCCCGTGAAGTACAGTGGTCGATCGTGAGTCGTACTCTTAATGAGCATATCCTCAGGAGTGAAGGTAATGCAAGGGACTCGTCTATCCGAGACCTGGCAACAATTCGCACATTCCTGTTCCGCCTCCGTCTCTTTCGAGAAATGGGTCGAGAATGCCTCTGAATCTGCCAATGCCTCCTGTAGGGCCTCCCGAGTAGACCTGGATAGTCTAAGGAGGTCGTACATGGTGATTCGCGCCGGGATGCTTTTCAGCTGTGCGAGCACGTTGAACCGGAAAGGTTGGCGACTTGAGCTGGGTGCGTCTGGATTAGGAGGGGTCATTGCGGCTGGCCTCGCGGAAGGCCTTGCCGTGTTCTCTATCCTCGCGGGGTATTCTTTGGCGAACTCCTTTCCCGCCCTCGTGGCGAAGACGTTGGCGTCCTCCTCGGAATCGGACAGGGTGGCTACTGCTACGTCATCTGTGTCTAGGGTGGCATAGATGACGTTACAGTGTTTTCTCTTGGCCTCCTTTGGAGGCTTTGCGGTCCACTGTTCATCGTCGAGGAGGTCTGGGTGAACCCACATTATCTGCCCTGATGGCAGGGTCTGCGGGACTAAGCCCTTCTCTCGTTGGTTGCGAGGATCGTCGTTGGTGATCTTCAGAATTGCTTTGGGGATAGGAATTACCCCCACCGGAGCTTGGACTTCGGGGAGATTTGTCCCGAAGCTCAAGGTGATCATGTTTGTGGTCACCTGCTTCTGGACCTTCTCCTTCTTCAAGACTCCCGCGTCGTAGAGGGCCTGGAGTTTGTCCTTGAGGACGTAGCATTTGGTCGTGTGGTGACCAAGGAACCGGTGATAAGCGCAGTATGTTGGGTCGCCGGTTTTGTCCGCCTCTTCAGGCTTCGTGGCCTCAGGCAGCTTGATTCGACCACTCTTGAGTAGAGTATCGAGCGTCGCTACCACCTGGTCCTCTTTGAATTCATACTGCCGCGGGGGGCGTTGCTCAAATTGCCTAGGCTTCGGCCTCGGGGCAGTCTTTGGCGCTGGGGCAGAGTCGACTACCAGGATCTCCTTTCCCCTTGTTCGAGGGGGATTCTTTGGTGCGGCTGGTTCTGCAGCTCCTTTCTTGGGCTGTGGTTCTTCGGCCTCGAGCCTCTTGATCATGTTTTCTACTTGCTCGCCTTGACGAACAAGTTCTTTCCACGTCCGGGTTTCTACCGCGCCTATCTTAGACAAGATATGGATCGATAGGTTGTTGCGACACATCTCGATTAGCGTCGACTCGGAGACTTGGTCTCGACAGTGGACGGACCGATTCCGGAACCTTTTGACGAAGTCATTGACCGATTCCGACTTTCGTTGCTTTTCAGCAAGGAGAGTAGCCATTGATACTTCGGTGTCGTCGTCAAAGAAGCGGGCTAAAAAGAGCTTTTCGACGTCGGCCCATGCTTTGATGGAGCCGGGCTCCAGCTTGCGGAACCATTCAAAGGCCACCCCTTTGAGGGTGCCTATGAATAGTCGTGTGAGAATGGCGTCGTTCCCCGTAAGGAATTCGGTTTGCGCCATGAAGTAGTAGATGTGCTGCGAGGGCGAGCCCTTGCCGTCGAATTGCACCAAGCTGATCGGCTTGAACTTTGCTGGGTATAGGACCGTATCCCATTCAATAGGGTAGGGGCGGACCACCCCCAGCTTGTTCATGTTTTGCTGAAGCTTCAGCGCGTTGAGCTGATCCTGGAACTCATCGAACCTCTTGTCACGAGAACCATCACCAGTATGCGACGTTCCTAGCGACGTCTTAGAGGAGTAATCAGATAGTGGATTACTGTTATCCTCCGTTTCTATCGCCGGACGGCGCGGAGGCACCCACTCCTGGTCCCCGGTCCGTCGGGGTAAGGGGCGTTGGGCTTTCTTCTTCTTCTTCTTTTTGTTCAGCAGTTGCTCCATCATCTCTCTTAGAGAGTCGATGGTCGCCTGCTGTTCCTCCAGCTTTTGGGTCATCGTCTGCTCGTGGGTGAGCTCCGTCATGTGCACCCGCGCCCTCGCGTCCTGACTTGAGTGCGAAGTTTGAAACGTGGCCGCTGCCGAGTGAACCTCGTCTTCGCCGTAGAAGGGAGGGGCTACTGCGGAGTAGTCAATCCCGACGCTCTTCCTTCTGCGACTACGGGTACGCTGATATATGCCTTCTTGCTGGGTTCGGGCGAACTGGGGATTGGGTCCCAGAACGTAATCCGAATCCGGGGAATCGGAAAATACCGTCTTGCCCTTGTCCGTCATGTTGATGGTGACGGATGGGAGCTCTAAGTCGTCAGTAGCGCGTCTCTTTTGGTGACGATGCCTCCGACGGGAGACCCTCTGTCGAGAGGGTTGCTGAGAAATCCTCTCAAACACAGAAGGTTTCGCCGTTTCTATGCATTGGCAGTCGGCGAGCACTGTGTGAATGAGCCTTTCGCAGTGGCACTGAGGGTTCACCTCCTGTATGGTGCGCTTGCGAATCAAATATTCTCGTAGATCTTCCATGTGTGGTTGGTGACAACCCCTAGTATCGGAAGGATCACTCGGGTGAGTACACGAGAGGCCTTTGGATGCGTCCTCTGGTGCACAATGGGTGGAATGTTGCGGCGTCGGAGTTAGGCGGTTTCGCCTTGACGGGCGAGTTTTCACGCTTGGGCGAACTCTAGCGTGTAGGCGAGTCTCAGCCCTTTGTTTAAACGAGCGGGCTCGCGACGCGTCGCCTATTTCCTTGCCTTTGCGCTTATTCGCCAAGATCTCATGGCGGGGCTCGCCAGCCTTCGAGGATTCACCTTTTTGGATAGGCCCACTCACTTGGGGTGGTTTGTTCGTGTCAGGGATATGACCTGAAAAGCGAAGTCCACCTGAGTGGGTGGTCCCATCCTTCTCGGTTGGCGCCCCTGATTTGGAGGGCCTCCCGATATTGGGCGAGTTGCCCTCTTGTCTTTCGCTTCTCGGGCCTGTATGGTGGTTCAGGCCGTTGTGTGAAGCGGAGGTTTGGGCTTTCTGCCCGACAAGCGTCCGCCGTTGCTGTTGGTTAGTTCTCCCAGCGGAGGGGGAACTTGCGTGAGCAGTGGCGGGGTAGCTCGTGCCGGAACGAACTGATGTTTCTTTCGGGATAGGTGCTACTGAGGGTCGTTTGGCGACCCACTTAGTAGACCCTTCCCCCCTACTCTCGATCTGGGACTTGGCCTCGAGAGTGTTTGGGGTGGATTTCCCTATCGGGACTCCGGTAGAGCCTTCTGGCGTGGGAGCTTTGGCCGTCTGAGGTCGGCTCCTGTGCGTGGCTCTATGGTGCTTGCGGGCTGCTTCGCCACCGGAAGAGGAGGAAGACAAGTACTCTTCGTACTTGGCCTGATCGAACTCGATTTCTAGGGACTCCACCGTCGTCCCAACAACAACCTCGTCGAACTGAGCTATCACCATCTCGTTTGAAGAAACAGCTTCTCCCACTGTGGTCGCCATCTTCTGTAGGTGTAAATTTCTGATTTTCCCGGGAAAGGGGAGGGATTTTGTTTGTATTTATAAGAAAGCTTATTACAAACTAAATCAATCTGAATTACAACAGAAGCAGAGGGAATGCCCTCTTTGTTTAAATTTGTGGGGACTTTGAGGTAGCTACAGGATGCTTCGCCCGGTGCTTGCGCCGGGTCTGCTTCCCTTGGACGGTTCGACCGAGGTTGTTGGGGAGAGCTTCAGTACTCAGTAGAAGCTCTGGGTAAAGGAGTTGGGATCCTTTCGTTCCTTGGAGAGCCTTGTTTGATCGATCTCCTTTTTTTTGTTTATTGATCGATCTCTTTTTTGGCTGCTGTAAGGAGCTTTTTTAAGTGGGAGGGGGACCGTTTGGCTGTCCCTTGAACCATGGGATGTGACCATACACTGTTCAAGGACATCCTATTGTCCCCTGTACAACAAACGGTTGTCTTTTGGGGTTACATGTCGTGTCACGTCGTGTAGGAGCGGGAAAGCCCTTCCTCGCACTCGTGGCGGCGACTGCCAGACACTTGAGTGGACCTGGACAGCTCGTCGAACGCTGGTGGCTCTAACCTTTCGCTTGGAGCGCGGTACGCTGCATTTATGTGGACGCAGATGGCTCTGGCAACCGTCCGCTCACTTGTGCGGCGAGGTACCGAGTGACCATCAGGCGGTCCTGAGGTGCTGTACCCTTCCTCCCCTCACCCTATGTCTGAATAGGGGCGGGAGAATGGACGTCTCGTGCCTGGACGGACTCCAGACAGCTTGCCGCGCATCGGCGGCTTCGGCTCTCCATTCTGATGGGTGAGGTGACCCGTATTTATGAGTCTACAGGCCGGTTCGGCGCCCGTCTCGTTCACTTGAATTACGGACTGCCGTCTGACGAACTTGGGGTACTGTGCCTCCTTACCTTGCATCGTGGGAGGCAGAGAAGGCTTGTACCTGGAACCCTGGTCTCTGGCTCACGTAGGCAGACGTGGCTCTTGGCAAGTGGCCTTGGCATTTGGGGGCGGATTTGAGCTCCTCTTCGGCGGGCGGATTTGGCTAATGAAGGCGGATTCGCCTCACTGGCGGATCCATGTGATTTGGCGGGTGCGACCGATGTGGGGGCCCTCATGCCGGCGAATCCACTTAGTAGGTTATTCTCCTAAGAGAGGGTGGCCCTGTTCTGTGGGCGAATTCGTTCACTAATCCGTCGCGGTAATTTTTACCGTCTACAATGTACCAAGAGGATCTTTAGATAGGTAACCCTAACAATTAAACTCGTAACCTTAACAATTAAACCCGTAACCTTAACAACAAATCTGTAACCTACACAACAAATCCACAACCTTAACAACAAACCCTTAACCTTAACAACTAACCCGTAACCTTAACAATCAACCCGTAACTTTAACAACCTCCCAATACAAACAACTAAAATAATAAAAAACAAAATAATAAAATAATCCTCATCAATCATTTCAACTATCCTCTTGGTACATCATGATAAAGAGAGAGAGAAAACAAAAATAATAAAATAATCCCTATCATATTTTAATAAAAAAAGAAAGAGAGAGAGAGAGGATTCATAACCTTAACAACAAACCATTAACCTTAACAACCAACCCGTAACCTTAACAATCAACCCGTAACTTTAACAAAAGAAAGAGAGAGAGGATTCATAACCTTAACAACAAACCCTTAACCTTAACAACCAACCCGTAACCTTAACAATCAACCCGTAACTTTAACAACCTCCCAATACAAACAACCAAAATAATAAAAAACAAAAATAATAAAATAATCTTCATCAATCATTTCAACTATCCTCTTGGTACATTGATAAAGAGAGAGAGAAAACAAAAATAATAAAATAATCCTCCATCATATTTTAATAAAAAAAAAGAGAGAGAGAAGGGTATTATGGTCTTCACATGTTTTAATGTCTTGGGTTTTGTGTTTTGGGGGCTCAGAGAACAGATTCTTTATTTTTAGGGGTAAAACACCCATTGACCAAGTCCTGGGGGTGGGAAGCATGTTCACTTGGCTTTTGGGGGCTGGAAGCATTTTTCCCTTTAATTTATTAGAGTGGAGTGTTTGGAGTGCCTCTTAGCCATCCTCGAAGGTTTAATACCCATAGTCCAAATGATCATACAAAAATTCCCCCGTCAAACCAAAAAAAAAGTGTAAAAAAATATAACAAGCGATTTATTTATTTTAGTTCAAAAATCATCAAAGACACGTAATGTGTAACTTTGTTAGTTAGAACTCCAGGAAATAATAAACACTGCATAATCTCATACTTCTTATTTTATGAATTATGGATAAAAACAAGAGGTGCTAATCTAATAAATTTGATTATTATAAGAACTAGTAAAAACACAAAGCAAAAGCAGAGAAAATAATGCGATTACTTTTTTTAAAAGATTTACGAAATCATTATTTGTCAATATCCTTCCTTTTCAACTCAATATCCTATAGAAAGAATCCTATATGAAAAATTCTAACCCTAATTACCGAAATCAGAATTGTCAATGCCAATTAATCACCTACTCGATGCTCATAGAGACCCTCTCGTGTAAGTGCAAACATCAGAATATCATTTAAGCAACATTTACCCTTTTTAACCCAATAAATCACCCTTGCCATAAACTCAACATAATCTAACATTTAAAGAACAGCGAGTTTGGAAAATTATTTAATCCGATAGCTTCACAGCTCGTCAGAAAGTAATTTTTAAAACCACAAAAATCATCAGAGCCCTTCAACAACAATTTTCAGTGAAGATTAAACTGATGTCAGCTTAATTAAAACCCTCTTCAAGATTGAAAGTTCGCTATTAATCTCTTGCCAGAAAGTACCCTTGAAATAAATGATCTCACAGGCCTCTAAGCTGGATTAAATTGCAAGTGTCAGTCTTCATCGAAACCTGAAATCACAATTTGTAAGTTCAGTGGAACAAGTTAGATATTCTTCGAATTGTATACCTAGAAGCAAACTTTCAGAGTTTGGTTCAATAATAGCAGGTTCTTCAAAACTTTTGAAAGAATACACTAGGGAAATTCAGGTTAAGGAATATCAAATTGACATCTTAATTCATACCAGAACAAGAGTACAAGGGCAAAGGATGTCTATGTGTATCATTGTATTAAAAAAATGAAATATTTTCTATGAACACAGACATCGATATTTATTAACTAGTAAGCTGTAGAAGTGACTGAGTCGATTGCCATCAGTAAAATAGTTAACTACTAGTTCTACTATATTCAATTAGATGAAAGAATTTAGAGAATCTTATACCAAATAAGGAAAAGGGGAACTGGAATAGTTCAATAAATTAATTTGAAAATGTGTTGACAGGTAGAAGAGTGATATGAACAAGTAAATACAACATTAAAGAAAAAGGGAGGGAATGAAGTTCCAAGGTAACTCATCCAAGCTAAAAAGAAAATCATTATCAGCTTAAAAGGGTGAAATCATCCCATATAGGATAGTGACATGCAACTCAGCGCTTGACACACTGATTTTGCTGGGTTCCACTCTGATTCAAAAATATGAACTGGATCACCTAGAACTGAGAATGATGCTACAGCCAGGTGCTCTTCATCAAAGACAAGGGCCTTTACATCTAATCCATTCTCAGTAATTATATTTGTTAAAAAGTGCATAAAGTTCAGGCTCACAGCACTATTATGTATTGGTACTTGGAAGTTTAAATAAGAAAATATCATACTTGGAACCTTATAGAGAAGTGCAAAAGAGGCTGGGAATATTCTAAATAACATCTTGATGTTCATTGCTCCAGGAGCTTTTCCAGGTGAGACCTCTTGTTTTGCTAATCCTCATGCCAAAAAAGCCCATTCCTTCTCCTACATGCATGCAAGCATACTACAATTTACAAACATATATGGCTGACAATTTATCAACTTAAAAGTGAACCAGAGTCCTCATTCTTAAATACAAAATCGCAACATTGCAACTTCAGGGGTATTTGCAAACTGAAAGTGAATTGAGCATGTGAAAGTTAACCTTTTTTTGCAAGTGTGAAAGTGCATCGACATCAACATGCTAAGTACAAAACAGTGTTTGCTTGCAACAACAAATTATTGTTGAAAGTAGAGAAGTAAAGATGATGTTATTTATCAATTTGTTTAAAATCATAAATAACTTGTTTGAAATCATGCAAAGATCTATTCTCATTTGATGTTTTAAGTGTACTTCAATTAAGAGTGGTCCCCCAGTTTACACTTTCATGATGACTTTGGGACATCTTCCTAGGAGGTAAAACATGCATTAAAACAAACATGAACCACTGCATTTACATTCAATAAAACAAACACCTAAAGTATTGAAAGTGTACCACTTTCACACCTTCAGATTTCTTTATCATGCGAACAAACACCCCCTGCACTCATGAAACCCAACTGCTTATATATTCTACAGGAGTAAGATTGATCTTTTATACTCCACTGTTTGCCATCTTTGGCAAAGTGCTCTATCACACCAAGGAAGCAAATCAAATGATTGTTTGATATAAACACATTGAAGACATGCATTATCTCGTCCTGCCATTCTTTCTTCTGAACGATGAAGTAGAGAAATTTGGCATCATCTAAGACCCTTCAAGCCTCCACATACATGACATTTATAGGAAGACAATTCACAGAGAGCACTAATATAGCAGAAGTTTTCATAAGTAGAAGTGTAGATTCATATGCATCATATCTTTCAATAAAAGTGATGTTGAGAACTCCTTTATTGAAGTTGATAATCTCGAAACCTCTGCTTTCTCTACAGATGAATGTTCCTCCTACTTCCAAGAGCTCTACTGCAGAACGAGATTGGCACTACTGCCATGTTGGTATTCTCCGTGAACTAGCATAGACTCTTTCAGGTTAAACTCCTATGAAAATATATGTAATAATAGAGTCTAAATGTGAAACATCTATTGTGAAGATCTCAAAACCCATGGAGATAATAAAAAGTGACATTTACTTTTTGGTGTAAGAGTTCTTTTGGTGTAAGAGTTCGTCAGGCCAGAGTTCAAAGCAAAAGGTCACAAGCCATCCTCAGATTTGGGGAAGGGCTCGGCAGGGGATGTACGCAGCCACGCTTTCCATTCTTTTGATGTGAGCATTACGGGCTCCATGCCATTATAAAAACTGAAACATCTATAAATGAATATAAGGTAAGAACGCCGAGGGAGTGGTCCAAGCAATTCTGTTTACTCCATAGAATTCATGGAATTAGACTTGACGTTTGCATACATCATACAGAGACAAAAGCTTCCCGCAAATTGCTTTGCCAGAATGTGATAAGCCATATTTTGTATGACTCTTTAAACTCCTTAGCAGAATAACTAAATATTTTCTACTTTGCAGACTTCAAGTTATACGGGAACCCTTCATTTGTTTATAGTACTCTAGCCATGAATCTATAACCAAAACATGTGGCACTCATATCGAGTGAATTTACTTAAGAGTTTAAAGGTTTTGAACATGTTGAGCTATTCACTATTCACTTGCCTATGAATTCCGTTATGGTCTTTATATTACTGATCTTCTAGAGGAGAGAATTAGATGAAGTCAAGACAGTTTTGAAATTTATGACAAAGAGGACTGTCCAAACAAGTGGACACATGTAAGTATGACACTTTTTCCCTTTTAACAATTATGACTTAGATGCTCCTTGATAAACAGACTAGGCCAAAGGTAGGATTTCCAACCAGCATTTTTATTGTATGATGTTTCCTATGCCATGAATTTCACACCAGTTTGAAGGAAGGTGAAGCAGGTTAAAAGAAATCATGACCACAAGGATAATAATGTCTCATTCTATCTTTTGAATATTTTCCATATTCTAAAGTACATCGAAATCGGGAAGTGATGGTTAATTTTCATGTGTGGCGCATTGGAAAAAAATATCTGAAGGTTGTATTGAGAAATATTGCGGACATCGAGAAAATTAATCCCCTATATGACAGCAATAGAACCACTGTTATAAATAGCGGTAAATAGCCCCGCAATAGCAGCGCTAATAGTGTTAGCGGTCCCTTCCCGCGACGCTATCGCCCGCTACGCTATCGCACAATAGCGGTGACATATTGCGGAATATGTTTGTTCGCAAAAACGGCTAATAGTGTGTCATAACGGTAAATAGTGAGTCATAACGGTAAATAGTGAGTGATTGTATTCGAAATTTGCTTTTTGACTGCTATTTAAAAACGGTTTGAGGCTTATTTTTTAAAATTAAACTCAACTCTTGACCATTACATTCCACCGTCTCCTGTGATTTTCAGCATACTCCCGCCATCTCTCATATCCTCTGGCACCTATCTTGATACTTCCTCTCACCTCCTTCACCGTGAGCTCCTCTTAGGGCAGTCCTGTCACCGCTAAGCTCTTCTTCTCGAAGACGACGACTTTTTGACTCCTCCAGTCATCTTCGGTATTACGTGATGGTTACATGTCTATTTCATGTTTAGGATCTCTTTAAATCATACAATATGTATTTTTAGATTTTTTAGTATTTATACATATCTAAATTAGACCGCTATTTGACTTTGCGCTTTTTACCGTTATTTTACCGCAATAGCCCAAAATAGCCTTAGCGATGCCTCACCGCTACGCGACGCTATCCGCTATTGATAACCTTGAATAGAACCAAGTTTCCATCAGTACAACTATCAAATTATGAGCAAATCATAGAGGCTTGGTTGTCATGGATCTCCAGAAGGCCTGACATTTTTTTTAATCTACATATGGAAACGATCTAGCTCAGAACTTTACCTTCCGCATGACGTTAATTTAAATGTTCTTTAGAATGGTAACAATGACTTAACCAAGTTATGCAAATATATGTAGTGTGTAGATATATAGAGTTCACAACGCGAAGTCCCAAGATGCCTGGAAAAAAGAATCCTAAGTTGAAAAGAACAATGGAGTAGTTGAATAGGTATTCAAGCGCACGATTGATTTTCTTGCGCACATAGAGATGTTTTCAGTTTCCAGTACTGCAGATGGGTAAGTAAAAATAGTTTAGGCCGTCCTTTCATGTGGTATCCGTTCTCTGATAGAAAACTTCAGATATTTCAACTCATTTTCTAACCTATAACATAAGTATTTTTCTTTCCATCCTTAATTCTTTTTGGATGATGGTAGCTAAGCTGTCAAACTACCAACTACAAGGAATTCTAACAATCTATGTAATTAAAATAACCACAATGTGCAAGCTCTATGACAAAAGCAACCTTTATTTATTTCTTATGATTCATTCATTTCTTTAGTCAGGATTATTGGCAAGTGAAAAAATTGAAAACCAACTGCAAAGTAACTTAAATAAAAGCACATGCTAACTAACCAAGAAAAAGGAAACTCAATGGGCAATCTAACAAGATATACCTCAACAGGCTACTGCTTGGGGAAGCTTTCTTCAACCTCTTTCCACATCTCAGCTTTGCTCGGGAACTTCTCCTTTATCTTCTCAACAATCTCCTTACCCTCCTCAACTTTCCCAATCTTCACCAGTCCATTCACTAGCATCTTCATTGTCTTAAACCCCGGCGTCCAATTTTTCCCCATTGCATCCTTATAAACTCCCAGCGCAGCCTCAAAATCCCCACCCTGACACAAATAATGTATCAAGCTAAAATAACACCCACCCTCTCCAGGCACAACCCTTTTCTTCCCCATCTCCTCATACACTCTTTTAGCCTCTTCCAACATCCCCTCTTTACAAAACCCAACAATCAAATGATTATATGTCACCCAATTTGGCTTCATCCCCTTCAACAACATCTCCCTATACAAATCCTTCGCCTCCCTCGTCCTCTTCAACTTACACAGCCCCTCAATCCTCACATTATACACTGAATTCGAACCCGGGTTTAACCCATACTCCTTCATCAACCCCAAAACCTTATCCACGTCCTCCAACTTCTGCTCCCTATAGAAACCCGAGATCGCATTAGTAAAAGTGGTCGAATTGGGCTTGATTTTCCTCTTGCGCATTTCATCGAACATCGAGTAGGCGGAGCGAGTGGAGCCGGATTCAGCGAACGACTTGATGAGGGTGTTGTAAGTGTCGACGTCTGGGACGATGTTGTAGGGCTCGACTAGGTCGGTAAAGAACTTGGCGGCGGCGGGGTGGTCGCCGGAGAGGATGGAGGCGAAGAGGAGGGAGTTGAGGGTTTGGGTGGAGGGGTGGGAGCGGAAGGCGGAGGCAGCATCGTCGAGGAGGCGGGCTTGTCCGAAGAGGACGATGGAGTGGGACACGTGGCCGGCGGAGAGGAGGGGGGAGAGGACGGAGCGGACGGAGGAGGGGGAGGAAGAGAGGCGGGAGACGGCGAGGGAGAGGGAGGTGCGGTCGAGGTGGGAGGAGGGGGAGAGGGAGGCGGCGGAGCAGATGGATAGGACGCGGGAGGGGTCGCCGGCAGCGGTGGAGGAAGGGGAGGGATCGCGGGGGATTTGTTTGAGGAGGGAAAGGGCGGCGAGGGATTTTTGCTTGGAGGAGAGGACGGCGGAGGGGTCGGAGGGGGAGAGGATCGAGGATGGGGAGGTTGAGAAATGGCGGCGATGGAGGCGGCGGAGGCGGAGGAGCGTGGACATCGCGGCTTGAGCAAGGTTTTGGGGGAAGGGGTTAGGATGGGGACGGTGACCTTTCGTTACTAGAGCTTGATAGAGCCCAAATGTAATGTGAGCCCAAAGTTTAGGGGAGTTTTGGAGACGAAAATAGTGTCAGGGAGTTTTGTGAAAATTTATCCTTTAAAATTGGAGAAATTTTGAAAACCATCCGATTTAAAAAAAATCGAAAAAAAACGACCTCTTCTAAAAATAATTGGCAGAACCGACCTAGTTTCAACCGTCGGGCTGAAACTGGGTTGATTTTGATGAAAAAAACTATGAAAGTTTAGTGTCCCCTAATGTTAATAGATTAACATCGTTATAGACTGCTAAACTTCACGGGACTTGGACTAAAGTTTCATAGTTTTTTTCGTCAAAACCGACCCAGTTTTCAGCCCGACGGCTGAAACTAGGTCGGTTTTGATAATTATTTTTAGAAGATATCGTTTTTTACGATTTTCTTTGTAAATCGGATGATTTTCAAATTTTGTCCTTAAAATTAGGCTTACTTTTACTTTGATCACGTACATTTATCTACTTTGATACGCCAAAAAAATTTTGTAAGCCTTTTAAACACTAAAGTTTTGTTCTCGTTTAACTCTGATACCTTCGCTTGGACACCCTGTCTATAGTCCATTAAAATTTTCTATTAACATGAGTTCTAACCTAGGGACAAAAATTACAATATAAATGAAGGTTTGAGGGACTAAAATAAGCAGACACTGAGATTTGAGGACTGATAAGCAATTAAGGGACTAGTATGGCACCGAAGTGAAAATAACCCTTAAAATTAGTCGCCACTCATAGCCGAATTCACCCTGGTATAATTTCTTATTTACTTGTCTCTGTCTCATAACCCTCACTCTTCTGCTCCCCCCTCTCTGATCTCTCTCGTGGCTCCCCCATTCTCACTTTCCCTCTTCAAATCGGCTGCCGCCGCCGCCGCCGCCGGCAGACGTCCCTTTTCGTTCTCAGCCACCGCGAGATTGGGGATTAATTCGATCTGCAACCTACAAAGGTTAAGTCTTTTAAATTAACAAAAATTGTTCACAGGTTTTTTTGGGTGCGCTTCCATTTAACTTCAAAAACGAATTTTTCTTTGCTCGGTGTCCATTGATTGGCTGGGAATCATCTGCTATGAGATTCAGTCAAAAGATGAAATCTTGGCATGCCAAAACTGGAAAATTCAGTTAAAAAATGAAACGTTGGGTGTGAGATAACAAAACGATATTTTTGCCTAACTAATGAATTTTTCCCCCCTCTATGGTTCCCCAGCTTTTCAGCAGGGCAGGTTTTGTTGAGAAATGAGATTGGCCGTCAATGGGCACCTCATGTCATCCTGCTGCCCGAGTTTTGGTGGTGATTTCAATTTGTTGTTTGTTCAACTTCATCTCTGGCAGTGAAGGAGATCCTGTGGATTCGTGCCCTGAAAAGGTTAGCTTCTCTTTGGAATGCATATTAAGCTTATTGTTGATGTTGACGATTGTTATTTTTGCGATTACTGAAGGAAATCCAGTAAGTCATTATCATATCTCTTCATTTTACTTTAGACCCATGTTCTTCAATTTTTTTTTTTAAAAAGTGTTAATTTTTATATAGATTGTTATTACCCGAGAAAATGTCCTCTTTTAGAGTTGAAACCTGCAAATTTGTTACTGTTAGGAGAAATTTGTACTTGATAAGGGATATTGACAGTTCTATGGCTGGTCTCATTCAATATTTTTCTGTAGCTTATGGAAGTGTAAGATTTAGGGATGTGATTTGACAGTTATAGTCGGCTATAATTGGCTTGGTTTACGTAACTCTACTTGTCAGTTTGTTTTTAATCTTGGAGGTTTATAGTTTGCTTTAGTAGATGTGCTTGTATATGTGCTCAATGATTAGTGTTAGTTGTGGAAGCGAAGTATATATATTTGATATTTGGAGCAACTTGAGGAGTCACGTAACAAAAGTTTTTTGTTTGGAATTGTTTCCTGCTTTTACCGACGGTGTATTTATTATGAATTACAATGCAGTCTCCATATATCACATACTTGTTAGAAGACTAGGGCTCATTTTGTGTTTATGATTATCATTTTAGTTTTACAGTGGATGTATTGATGACCTTTAATGTTTTAACTAAGTAGTACTAAGTTTTTTTGGTCTCAAACTTTCCATTTATCGATAATTCTTTATTTCAGCAAATTAAGTTGTAACTGCTTTTTTACTTTTTGTTCCTCAAATATTGTGGCGGTTTCCATGTCAAGGATTGTACTAATCATTTCTGTCCTATTCTTTTGCTAGGTTGGCGCTTGTACTGTAGGCCTTACCGGGAGTAGCACTCCTAATATTGCTGGCTGTTTGCCATGTTCTTATAATTATCTCACTGCCTCTTACTTCGATAACCACAATAGTCTGCTCGACTCAGAATTTCATGATTTCTTAGCCGAGAAAATCATCTCCAATGACTTGTGCAAAGCGTCAGTTAACAATATCTACAAGATCAGGCTTTCAGACCTGAATCGGTATCTGATTGGTGAAGGGTCTCATCGACATTTGGTTTCCACAATGAGATTTGATAGGAAGTTAGATGCTTCGAAGTTGCTGGATGATTATTTTTGCGAAACAATAATTATTGAGAGGCTTCCAACTGGGGTCTTTGCAGACCCATTTGAGCTGCAACATCTTGTTGATCAAAGGGGTAAGAAGCTTGCTTATCATTTGAGACTGTAAAGACAATTTCCTTTTAATATTTCTTGAATTTTGATGATAATTTCTTTTTCCGATCTTTGCAGTATTTCTTGCTGCTGGAGTTTTTGGGGACACCAATCTGGAATTACCATCTGCCCTCTCAAACAGATCAGTTGTAGAGATCCACATGGATGTTGGGAGTAACATTGAATTGAAGAGCTATGAGACTGTTGTCCAGTTGCCATTGCATGCTAGATATCCGGTGAGTTTGGAAGTGGGTTCATTAAACATCACTCACATAGATCTAGGATCAGCTAGAGGTTTATGCAGTCTCTCTTTTTTGTTTTCCTGGAAAAAGGTAACCTAATGAAGGATGAACACTATTATAGTTACCACGATAGGATAAATAGAGCTAGGTTTTAGTTTTTTGTTTGTGTCGGTTGGCAGTTGGCAGAGTCATACTGCATGATAAAACTTAGCTACAATTAGGTAATGGAAAGATTTGTGCTGTTGTCATTTTATGTAGTACTTTTTACTTTAAAAGTATATGTGCTTCTATTTAATGTGTAGAAAATATTTCTCCTACAACAATGCTTAGAATCATTTTAACCATCTAAAACGAAATGTGAAAGTACAGAGACAATAGAAAAATATTGATTTTATGTCAAAACTAAAACACTTTTAAAATTATCTTTATATGCATCGGGGGCGGGGGGGGGGGGGGGGGGGGGGCTCGTAATTTTAACGGAAGGTTGGAG
>BQKN01058165.1:16666-33801 GCA_022839385.1 Asparagus kiusianus | reverse complement strand
GGTCAACGCCGGACAACGCGTTGCGACAAAAGTCAACACGTGGCGACAAAAGTCAACACGTAACGACAAAAGTCAACCCACGCGGTTCAAAACCCTAGGGTGGACGCCGGTCAACGCGTAACCTTAGGTCAACGCCGGACAGCGCGTTGCGACAAAAGTCAACACGCAGGGACAAAAGTCAACGCGTGACGACAAAAGTCAACCCACGCGGTTCGAAACCCTAAGGTAGACGTCGGTCAACGCGTAACCCTAGGTCAACGCCGGTCAGCGCGTTGCGACAAAAGTCAACACGCAGCGACAAAAGTCAACGCGTGACGATAAAAGTCAATCCACGCGGTTCGAAACCCTAAGGTAGACGCCAGTCAACGCGTAACCCTAGGTCAACGCCGGTCAGCGCGTTGCGACAAAAGTCAACACGTGGCGACAAAAGTCAACACGTGACGACAAAAAGTCAACCCACGTGGTTCGAAACCCTAGGGTAGACACCGATCAATGCGTAACCCTAGGTCAACGCCAATCGGTGTGTTGCAACAAAAAGTCAACATACAGTGATCCGAAACCCCAAGTCAACACGATGTGACAGGGATAGTAAGTTCAAAAGTCAACTCAATGACACGAGCCAAACTCAACTCACCAGCTGTAGACTCGAGACTCCGACGACGGCCAGGCGATAAACGCAGCGCCGGAACAACTTCGGTTATTCGACAAAGCACCGAATAAACCGAAAATCAAAGGAGCCGAGAGTTGAAGCGAACCACAGGTCCCTTAGGCCGACTGAAGGTTGGACCAATCATATCTAAAGTATTCCGATCTCTTCTATAAAAGAAACGAGTCCGAAACACTTTGGAGGGGGTATCTGTAGGCATCAAAAATTGCCGATAGGTCCCCGCTCACAGCTCAGTGTTAACGAGCGACGATGAACATCACTATCTGGTTCACAAGAGTTCCATCGACGTCGATGAGCGCCTGAAGTGAACCGACGGACTACGTGAGCCGATAGAATCTCAGAACAACGGGGATACGGACTGACCGGAAACCCCGTGATCACTGCAAACGGACCAACACCCGTCGTATCCCGTTTGCCTCACTGATTATCCAACCATTAGGGCCTACAGAGCTTGCCGTCAGAATTCCAACGCATCCGAAATTAATCGAATCCGAGTTCGGACGAAAAGTCAACGGCGGATCAACGACAGAACACCCGGTAGCACCTCGGACCAAACTGAGGCACCCAGGGGTATCCCGGCGAGGTCGAAACACCCAAGGGGTGTCTTGGCAAAACCAAGACACCCCAGGGGTGTCTCACAAAGTTTTTACGCCGAAATGCCTTTTTGGGGTGTCTCCAGGATTGCTACACGCCGAAACACCTTTTGGGGGTGTCTCCAAGGTTGCTACACGCCGAAACACCTTTTTGGGGGTGTCTCCAAGGTTATTACACGGCAAAACACCTTTTTGGGGTGTCTCCAAGATTATTACATGGCGAAACACCTTTTTGGGGGTGTCTCCAAGATTATTACATGGCGAAACACCTTTTTGGGCAGCCCCTAGGGTCCCCTCTTGGCCTATAAATAGACCCCTTGGGTCCTCATTCAAAGGGGCTCTTGGTTGATTGCTTAGCGGATTTTTGGGAGAGCAAGGCTAGAGCTTGGAGGAAATTTCAGATCTTGGGCTTTATCCTTGAGATCTGAAATTTGCAAGAGGAGCGGCGAAGCCCTGCCGGAACGAGGAGCGAGAGGTCTTCATCAACCCTTCATCACCCGTCCCCTTGGTATTACCCTTCGCAGGTAATACTAAGAAGAGCTAGTGTCTCGTTTTAGCCGAGATATACGCTTTAAAACTTCTAGATCTCACGCGGATCGATGAAGTTTTGTTTCTATATCCCTTCGCGGATAGACGAAACTCTGCCGGATTCTTCCGGAACGGATCTGATTGACCGGTGGTCCACGGATATCAACATCCCCGTCACAGGCAAAAGACCCACGCAAGCGAGACCGCACCAAAACGGGATCTCGTGTTTATTTTCGATAAAGTTGTAATCTTTGTTTTATTGCACAAGTAGATCTTATAAAAAGATCGACTTTTCATTTGATTTTGTTGTAACGCTTGAAGTTGTAACAGATCTCAAAGCAATGAAAACAGCAACTTTTCCCGAAAACAGGAGTGATCTGTTGAGATCGAACTGTGTAGTGAGAGAGATCGTGTGGGATCGATGTGTAGACGAAGTTCCGGCTTCCAAACCGGGTGTGTAGTGGATTTCTCCTCGAGAGTGGGGAGCGGGGACGTAGGCCAGAGGGCCGAACCTCGTTAACACATCGCGCGTCAAGGATAACGATTCCTAACCCTCTCTTATTTACTTTGTTTGCATCTTTTTACTGTGGATTGCTTGTTTATGTTTTAAATTGCATATTAGAGCCTTTTGACCCTAATCACCCCCCCTCTAGGGTCCAACAGACATCCGTGATGGGCAAAGGGAATTCGTCCTTGGGACATGCAGTGTAGAGGTCTTTAAAGTCAATGTAGATACGGATCTTGTCATTCTTCTTCAAGATGGTAATAATGTTAGCCACCCAATCAGGGTGTTGCTCCTCTCTAATGAATCTTGATCCGATCAGCTTTTTCACTTCAGCTTCGATCGCCTCCATGATTTATTGGCGAAATTGTCTTTGCTGTTGTTTAACGGGTTTGGCATCTGAGCCGATGTTAAGACAATGCATGGCGATCTGAGGATCTAGGCTAGGCATGTCCTCATAATTCCATGCGAAGACATCAATATATTCCCGTATGAGGGATATGAGGTCTTACCTGTCCTGGGGAGATAAGCTATCGCTGATAAATATGGGTTTAAGATTTATCTCGTCTCCCATATTAATCTAAAGGATTTTGTCCTCCGTGGGTGGTTCACGCTGTTTAAAGCGACCACTCCACTGGGTTGTGACGTGGTGATCCCATGCTTCATAGTGAAGTGGAATCTGTTCCTCTTTGATTTCCGTAGGATCGACCGTAGCCATGTTGACCATGAAGTCTTTGAACAGGGCCCCGATGCTAACGTCTGAGTCCCAAGTTGAGGATATTGACGATTGATCATCTGAGCGAGCATCATCAGATATTCCGTCAAAATTGCAATACAATTCCGAGGAAGAGGAGGAGTAACCTAGCCCTCTTCGAGTTTTGCCATAGTAATTGTTAGGCTTCCCTTTGGGGACATAGGCAGGTCGAAGGGGCATCATCTGGCTTTTGTCGTACTTTAAGCCTTCCTTGCAAATAAAGTCATAACCCATCCTCTCTATCATTAGTTTTGTGACGGGGCTATAACATAAGAATTAAGGACCGGATTCATCTTTGTCTAACTCGTCCCACAGCGTGCGTGCGGGTTGGTCTATCCTTCCGAAGATAATCTCTTGCTGAGAAATATTCCGGGCGGGTATGACAAAGACAGCTTGCGAGGACTCAATCATTTGTCTGTTGGTGACAAACGATGAGTACAGAGGCAAGTGCAGGGAAAAGTCGTTGTACATCCTTGAGATCGAGTTGCTGAACTCGTCATCAATAGGTTCTGAACCGGACGACAAATAAGCAAATGTGAGATTTCCACTCAAGAGAAACTCGTCTGCTTCATCAGCATCGGTTACAGCAGGGCCTTCATAGCCAACAATGGGTTCAATATCGTTAAAGATGAGACCCTTATTGTGCTCGAGCTCACTATTAGCCTCATTGTCGCTACCAGGCTCATCGACCGAAGGCTCGTCGCTTGACTCAGGGTCGTGAGCAGAGAATCGGTGAAGTAGTTTTTGACTCCCTTGAAGGGCTGTTTATCTGCAACCACCATCTTCACTTGGTCACAGTCATCCACATATTTCAAGCACTGGTGCAATGTGGATGGGACTATCATGTTGCTATGGATCTGGCAGGTCCAACAGCATGTTATAGGAGGATTCTGCGTTAATGACGTAGTAGGTCACCTCAGTTTTCATGTCACCCAATCGGCATTTGAGGCGAATCTTCCCAAGCGGCCGGGTTCCGGTGGCATTAAAACCGAAGATGGTGGTGTTTGTCGAAGACAATCGCTTCTGAGGCACCCCCAAGTGCTTGATGAGCTTTAGGGGGACAATGCTTAGTGTAGACCCCGAATCGACTTGGATCTTATCTACTTTTGAGGAGCTGACGTACCCTATGAAGTACAATGGACAGTCGTGAGACGTGTTTTTGATGAGCATATCCTCCAGAGTGAAAGTGATGTAGGGGATCTGCTATTTGGATGCTTGGCAGCATTGTGGACATTCCATTTTCGCCTTCTCTTTAAGAGTTAGCAAGAAATATGTGGCAAAAGCTTCTAAATTAGTCAGCACCTCTCGTAGGGCTTTGCGAGTCGTCCTAGACAACCGCAGGAGCTCGTACAGGGTGATCCTAACTGGAATATTTTTTAGCTGCATGAGTAGATCAAACTGAAAGGGTTGACCACTTGAACTTGGCTTGTCAGGACTTGGTTGGACTGTCAATGGCAGTCCTATTGGTAGCCTCGCTGGACTATCTGTCGTCAGAGGGTAGTTCTTGGAAAAGTCCTTCCCTATTCGGGTGATCAATGCGTTTGCCTCCTTGTTGAAATCGGTGAGAGTTGCTACGTCTTCTCTGTTATCGTCCGGAATTACCGAAATGATATAACAAAGTTTAGACTTGCCTTTGGACTTGTTGGACGTCCATTGCTCATCATCGAGGAGGTCGGGATGAACCCACATCACCTGTCTTGATGGTAAAGTTTGCGGCACCAAACCTTTTCCTTGTTGATTGTGAGGGTTGTCGTTGACAATCTTCAATTCCGCCTTGGGGATGGGTACAACTTTTGTCGGTGTATGAACCTCAGGGAGACCAGTTCCGAATTGAAGGGTGACCATGTTTGTAGTTACCGCTTTTTGCACTTTCTCCTTCTTTAAGACTCCTGCATCATAAAGAGCTTGCAGCTTATCCATAAGGATATAGCATTTAGAGGTGTGGTGACCGACAAATCTGTGGTACGCACAGTAGCTTGGATCATTAGTTTTGTTCATGTCTTCAGGTATCATGACCTCTGGCAGCTTGATCTTGTTTCTCTTGAGAAGAGTGTTGAAGGTAGCCACTACCTGATCTTCCGTGAAGTCGTATTGCCTTTGTGGACGTTGCTCGAAGGGCTTGGACTTTTTCCTCTGTGCTGGTTTGGGGGCTGGAGTGGAATCAGCAGCCATGATCTCCTTCCCTCTAAACCAAGGGTTCCTAGAGGTGTTTGGTTCTGAAGCTCTGCTCTTGGGCTGAGGTTCTTCGGTTTCTAATCTTTTGATCATGTTCTCGACTTGCTCACCTTGGCGAACAAGTTCCTTCTAGGTCCGTGTTTCCACAGCACCGACTCTGGACAGAATGTCAATCAAGAGGTTGTTACGGCACATCTCAACTAGGGTACTCAAGGAGACTTGGTCCCAACACTAAAGCGACTGATTCCTAGATATCTTGACGAAATCGCTGACTGACTCCATCTTCTTTTGTTTGTCGGCCAGCAAGGTGGCCATCGATACTTTTGTATCGTCGTCAAAGAAACAGGCCAAGAAAAGCCTCTCCGATCGGCCCATGAATTGTTAAAGGCTCCAACTTGCGAAACCATTCAAAGGCTACTCCCTTTAGGGTTCCGATGATCAGTCAGGTGAGGATGGCATCGTTCCCCATAAGAAATCCTGTCTGAGACAGGAAATAGTAGATATGCTGTAAGGGAGATCCTTTGCCATCAAATCGGACCATGCTCATCGGCTTGAACTTTGTCGGGTAGGAGACCGTGTCCCATTCGGGTGGATACGGCCTGACCACCCCTAATTCGCTCATGTTCTTTTGGAGTTTCAAGGCGTCGAGTTGGCTCTAGAATTCATTGAGCCTCTTATCTCGAGGAGAGCTGGCACAGTGAGACATCCTTTTTGAAGATTTGCGGGAATAATCCGAACGTAATCCGTGATTATCCTCCTCTTCAGATGTGTGAGGAGGAGTAAACTCTCGCTCTCTGTTCCTCGAGGGTCCTTGTCGGTTCCGCTAAGTTCTCTTCTTCTTCTTCTTGCTCAGAAGTTGTGCTATCTGCTCTTTTTAGAGAGTTGATGGTTGCCTGTTGTTCCTCAAACTTCTTAGCCAAGTCTTCCAAGGATTCGACCATGTGCACCTTTGTGTGCTTGCCATAGGCCGATCTTGAGGTCTGAGATCTTGCCGCTGCTGAGCACACCTCGTCCTCATTGTCGTAGATAGGCGACAAACGGGCGTAATCAAACGGGATAGCCGCTCTTGTTTGAAGGCGAGTGTGTTGGTGTACACCCCCATTTTCAACAGGGAGCCATTTGAATCCCAGGGTATATTCAGGATCTGATGAATCCGAATACCAGGATTTACCCTTTCCTATCGTGTTGGCTGTGGCTGTTAGAAGCTTTAAGTCACCCATGGCTCGCCTCTTTTGACGATGGCATCTTTGTTTGGGATGTCTTGGCTTAGGAGATTATTGGGAAAGCCTCCCGAAAACTGATGGCTTCGGTGCCTCAGTGCACTGGCAGTTGATAAGTACCTCTGGATGAGCCTCTCGCAATGACACTGAGGGTTTGCCTCGTGAATAATGTGTTTGTGAGTTAGATGATCCCTGAGATCTCCTGTGGGTTGGTGGTGGTAACCCCCAGCGTCAGAAGGAACAGATGTGCAATTGCATAGAAGAGACTCAAAGGAGTCAGAGTGAGAACATTTGGGAGATTTCCCAAGTGTCGACTTCATGAGACCTTATCTTGACAGGCGAGTACTAGAGTTTGGGCGAGCTTCAGCCGACTGCTAGTGAGCTCGAGCCGACTGCTCCTTCAGGCGACCTTACTTTGACAGGCATGGTCTGGAGTTTGAGCAAGCTTCAGCCAACTGCTAGCAAGCTCGTACCGTCTGTTCATTCAGGGGAGGTTCGCTCGCTTGAGTAGTTCTGGCTTTGCCTTATTGGCTAAGGCTAGTCCTCAGGTGGTCCTGCTGAGGTTCATTTGCCCGGCTTCTATTTGGGAGGCGAAGCTCGCCTGTTGTGTGAAGCTCGCCTGCTTGAAGGCGTGGCTCGCATGATCTGGGCGACTCACCTGTTTTGGACAGACGACTTGAAGAGCAAAGCCTGCCTGATTTGGTGGGTCGCTTGAGTTGTTGAGTCCGTCCAGATGGGGAACTCAGCTGTTAGAGTGAGCCTCGCCTGAAATGTCAAGCTCTCCTGGAACGATAAGTTCGTTAGTTTGGGGAATTCTGCTAATGCAAGAGAACCCGCCTGAATAGGTAGGCTCGCCTGATCGACTTAACCAGCCAAATCTGGGAACTTTATATTCCTATCTGGCTCTCCTTAGGCCTGAATAGAAATTCAGGCCATCGTAGGAGACGGAGGCTTAGGCTTCCTGACGAGCGAGAGCTTGTCGTCACCGTCGTTGGACTCTTCTGGAAAGGGGAACATTCATGTTGACGGTGAAAGTGTGGTCCGTACCGACATGCACCACCATCTCCTCTTGCATGGGGGACTACGTGGGTTGCTTGAGAACCCAACGAGCAGTCATTTGGCTTGCTTGGTTGGCCTTGATTGGCTTGGGGAAGATAGAACCCCATGCCTTAGCTCGAGTAGAGCTCTCAGGCACTACTACCTCTACCACTTGGGGTCAGGCCACACGCGTGACTCTGTAACGCTTGCGTGATACATGGCTACTAGAGGAGGAAGAAGACAAGTATTCTTCATACTTGGTTTAGTCGAACTCGATCATAAGGGACTCAACGGATGTCCCTTCCATAACTTCGTCGAACTGCGCCACCACCAATTCATCTGAGTGGTTTCTCCCACTGTGGTCGGCATCTTCTGTTGGGTGTAAAAATATTGACTTCCCGGCTCGAGGGGTCATTTGTGTTTATAGGAATAGCTTATTACAAACTATAATCAATGTTTTACAACAGAGGATAAGGGAATGACCCTTCTTGTTTAACGTGGGTTCGTTGGCAGTGGTAGGATGCCTCCCTCGATGCTCGTACCGAGTTTGCTTCCCTTGGACGATCCGATCGAAGTTACGGTTAGAGCTTCAATGCGCAGTAGAGGCTCAGGAGTGATCGAGTTCGACTATACCCGAGCTTAAAAATTATCAAAGCCGCGAGCTTGGAGAGAGCTACAATGCAAGAGTTTGCAAAGAGCTGATGATCCTCAAATTTGAGAGTTCAAATTGAGTCTACTTCAACAACCCAAGCAAGGAGTTAGGAATGTTCTATCAAGCAAGTGAGCCAAAAGAAGTCTCTGATTGAAGAGTCTTGCCAATAGAAATACCAAGCCCAACCAATCAACCACCAACCCTATGACCAACCTCTCTAGACTATGTCCAACCTATGTCTAACCTCTTTCATGTTGGCTGAAGGAGGTTTTAAATAGACAAGGGATGGCATGGGTCATCCCTTGATTTGTGAGATTTGACCACTAGTGGGTGAGATGATGAGCATCATGCCCTCCTCTAGCTGTGGGATGTGACCACTATAGGGGAGGTGAGAACCATGCCTCATCATCATCCAGGATGTGGAAAGTGGGTAGGCCCACTCCCACAAGCAAGCAGCCCGCTTGTATTACTCAGGCGAGGCTAACAAAGCTACGGGTGAGCTCGAGAGCTGTCTGAATACTCAGGCGAGCTTGCAGGTAAGCTTGGCGAACATACGAGGTCGTCTGGCAGGCCCCTCTAACGTGCGAGCTGGTGTTCGTTGGCAAGCAGAGTTCGTGCGGGCGAACTCCCTGTAGGCGTGCTTAGCTCCTGTGGACGAACGAAGCATTCAGGCAAGGTTGAACTCGTGATGGCGAGCTTAATGTTTTGACGAGCTTGATTCATGCGAGCGAGTCAAGCTAACATGCAATGCTTGAGCTCTGCAGACGAGCTCAATAGACAGGCAAGATCGAGCCCTGCGGGTGAACTCAATAGTATAATGAGAGGTTGAGTTCTGTGTGCGAACTCAACAATTAGGAGTGGTTGAGTTCTATGGGAGAGCTCAATAAACAGGAGAGATTGAACTCTGCGGGCGAGCTTGATGAAAAGGCAAAGTTGAGATCTACGGGCTAGCTCAATAAAGAGGCGAGGTCGAGCTCTAAGGGCGAGCTCAATAAAGAGGCGAGGTTGAACTCTACGGGCGAGCTCAACAAAGATGTGAGGTTGAGCTCTACGGGCGAGCTCAATAAAGAGGCGAGGTTGAACTCTTCAGGTGAGCTTAATAAGGAAAGGTGGCCGAGCTCTACGGGCGAGCTCCATAGATAGACGAAGTTGAGCTCTACAGGCGAGCTCAAATAAAGAGGCAAGGTTGAGCTCTACGGGCGAGCTCAATAAGGAGGCGAGGCCAGTCGGGCGACGTTGAGCTCTACAGGAAAGCTCAATGAATATGGGTGATTGAGCTTTGCAGGCGAGCTCTGCTAGGCTTCGTTTGAATGCAAATGAGCCCAAGCTCTTTGCAGGCGGGCTCTAACACTGAGGCAATTTTCACTACCTACATAAATTTGCATGCATATTTCATTAGGATAATTTAATATCTATTACTAATCAATAATAAATGAATAGCAAAAGTAATATAAAGTTACCATAAGCTTATTCCATATCTACTCGTAGGCGGTCCACAGTAGTTCTTAAAAATTGAAATAAGGATTGATGATGTTTGCTCTACGTACGAGAACCTTTATATAATTATTGAATCTTGACGACCAAGCACCAACAGGCAATACATCATTATTCCACTAAATAATGGCCCTCATGCCTCTTGGTGGTTGTTTGGACTCAGGCTTGCTCCCACCACGTCATCCCTCTATGTGATCCGACTTATCACCTACAATAATAACAATATGATAATATATCATGTAACCTATAAATGTGAAAATTAAAAGTATTTATTAAATTTACCATTCACTTTCTCCCTTTCTTTGGCTACGAGTGCAACGACTTTTCTAGCCTCCAACATAGGTGTCAATTCCTCCAACCTTCTTGCAGCACGTGGGTGGTGCTTCATTGATTCAACACTGGACTTAATCAAGTCTAGAGGGAAGGGTAAACTGTGAAACTCATGTGTCTTCAGATGCAAGTCAGTCTGAAATGTAGATGAAGGAAATGATTGCGTCCACGAATCATCTACACAATAAAAGAGGATCATTAATAAAAAATTTAAATTGATCAACATGAAATGTTAAATACTAAATACATGTTTCGGGGGATGGTTCTAGTGGTGCACCAGAGGAGCCGAGTGGTGAATAACCCACATATGTAACAAAGAAACAATATGAGCCAAATAACTAATAATTTATAAAAGATATTAAAATATTAAATAGTTTATACCTACATAAGGAGATGGTGGTGTCTCCTCACTATGACTTGTGCTAGGGGTGATACTCTATGATTGATCACGGTCCTCACTAAAGAGCCTCACATTCCTCATCTGCAAATTAAATTTTTAACATAGTTAAGAAGAAATATACATGCACATAAGATAAATTATTGAAAAGCATTATTGATTTTATTAGGAAATTTAGAAAACAATAATGCATTGTAACATAGTTCATACCTATGACAATTATTTTCCACGGTATGGACTGAGTATATTTGCTATAGTTTGTCTTGTATTTGATTGCTTATTTGAGCCCGAGCCTCCGTCTGTGGTAAGATTCAGAAATGTCGGTTTGAGTATCAAGATAAGCGATATCAAGCGCCACATTTTGTGTGTAGGAGAAGTCTCGCCAAACGTCATCAGATAACCCAATTGGTTCATTACAATTATCTTCACTTTCTTCATCATTTTTTCCATTGTTATTAGGAAGAACAACAAATCTTGGCTCCTTCTACAAAACCACCCAATCAGTCATGACATTCGGATCTTTCACAAAGAAGCACTGATCCGCTTGTTCTACAAAAATGAATTTCTCATCCATATATATTTCTCAATGGAGATTGATAAGTGTAAACCCATAATGATCCTTTTGCATTTTTATAGGACACCACCGAACCTTGAACATCATGTAACTACATTGTTTAGGTATATCAAACCCGTAAATTACCTCCATAATGTCTTCTAATTGGCCATAATATAGTATTTTAGATAGAACCGGGTTCTGATCTCTTATACTTAAAAAATATTCTTGAGCAAAACAACCCATGTCCCCATTATTCTGGGTTACCCTCCTATCATCGGACTCTAGCATTCAGAATTTATATCCATTGACCAGATGCTTATTATAACGTCTTACTTCATAGTAAGAACGTTGTGCATGAATAATAATTTTATTTGATAATGTGGTTCCATCAAGAAGTGATTTTTCAACCTAAGCAAAATAATATGAGAATATTTAGACAAGTTTAACTTAAAGTTATATTATGAAAGTTCAAATTTTAATTGTAAAACACTTACATCAATTCTGAACCAATCCAAAAATTCTTTCTTATGTCTTTTCTGTATATTATGCGCTGCATTTCTACCAGTTATTTTATTCTTAAGCTTCTCCAGATACCGCTTTTATGAACAATATATAAGATTGTATTGGTAAACTAAATGTGAATTGAACACGCGTCATCTATATTACTAATTTTATTTATTACCTTCCATAGTCTTGGAATATATCAAGATTTTCCAACACATATGCATGAATTTGATCTAAGAGAGATCTTAGATATTTTTCATGCTTCTTCTCCTTAGTTGGTGCTTGATATATGGTTTTCTTCGTATGCATGTAACGTGATGCAAACACAAAGTATTTGTTGGCCACATATCTGTTAGCTATTGAGCCCCCCGGATGAGCTCGATTCCAAAAATTATGTTTCGTGGAGCCCAAGTATCTTAAAATTATAAAAAAAAGAAGTAGTTATTATAAAGGCAATATAAGAAATGCATATATAATTAATAAAGGTAACGAAAACCCTAACCTTTCAATTGGATACATCCAATGATAAGTAACAGGACCTGCGATTCTAGCCTCTCTTACAAGATGTTGGGTTAGATGGATCATAATTGCAAAAATGAATGAGGAAATATTACTTCCATATTGTATAGAGTAACTCGGACCATGGCTTCCGGTTTTTAAATTCATCCACATTTATAACTTTAGAGCACAATTTTCTGAAGAATCCACAGTACTCAATAATAATCTTTGACACTTCTTTCTCCATATTATTATAGAGTACAACCGGGAGCAATTGATGAAGATGGACGTGGTAATCATGGGTCTTCAAACCTATTGTATCTGGATATTATTTGATATGTTAGCAGAGTAACCATCCGACGACTTTACCGATTTAAAATTTTCACAAATCACTACATCTGCTCATTTAATATTGTAACACGAGACGGATGCAACTTTAATTTTTTAAGACCAACATCTTGTGCTTGCAAAACATTTCAAATATTCAAAGCAATCAAGTCTTGGCGAGCCCATAGGTCGTCCTTTGACTTGTTTACATCTTGTAGGAGAGTTGACACTATATTATCATAGATATTTTTCTCAATATGCATGATATCTAAGTTGTGTCGGATTTTAAGATTTTGCTAGTAAGGTAGCTGAAAGAATATACTAAATTTAGTCCATCCTCTAGGTAATTTTTCGGCTTCATTCTCAACTTGTACTTTTTGGACCGTTCACTTACGTTTCAATGACTTTTTTATCATTAAGGAATCTCTTACTCCGAGCAGGTCGTATTTAGAATAACACTTTTTTTCAAACCTAACTTTTAGATACCCCTCAAGTAATTTTACAATCTCAACTCCTGTCAGCTGACGTGGCTTCATTCTCTTCTCAATTGTGCCATCAAACATAATGGATAATTGTCTATACTTATGACTCAAGGGCAACCACCTACGATTAAACCAATAACAACTCTTTCGACTATGCAGTAAATAAAGAGCTTCAAATTCCGGACCACATACAGGACAAGCACACTTGCCCTTTGTAGACCAACCGGACAGATTAGCATAAGCTGAAAAATCATTAATCGTCCATAATAGAATAACACGTAATCTAAACGACTCTTTAAGATGGGCATCATATGTCAATATACCCTCAAACCATAACTGTTTTAGCTCATCAATTAGTGGCTCTAAATAGACATCAATATCATTACCCGGTGCGTGCTTACTAGGTATTAGTAATGAGAGTATCGTATACGACTATTTTATACAAAGCAATAGAGGTAAATTATATGACATTAATACAACTGTCCACGTAGACCAGCTAAAACTCATTACCCCAAACGGATTGAATCCATCGCTAGATTGGCCCAATCTAACATTTCTACAATCATCGACATAATAAGGATAAATTTTATCAACATGCTTCCAAGCTAAAGCATCAGCAAGATTTCTTAATTTACCATCATCTACTCGATCTTCCTTGTGCCACCTCAAGTTCTTTGTCGTGTCCTTGTTCATGTGCAATCGTCAAAATCTAGGGGCCAATGGAAAATGATGAAGCATCTTTGCTGGAATTTTCTTTTGTGTCACATCTATCTCTGTTGTACTCCTTGTTGAGTTTGTGCGTTGCTTCTATCTAGAAACTATACATATCGGACACTCTTGAAGTTCTTTATTGGCTTTGTGGTACAGGATACAATCATTCGAACATGTATCAATTCTATTTTAATCAAGACCAAGAGTGGAGACAATCTTCTCAGCTTGATAAGTTGTTTTGGGGTATGCTAATCTCTCCTCTAGGAATTATCATCCGAAGCAAATCAAGAAGTATTTCAAAATAATTATTAGACATTCTGCTAAGTGTCTTACTATGTAGGAGTTTTAGCATAAATGGAAAACTAGAATATTCGGTACAATCCTCATATAAGTTCTTTTCACTATCTTCTAGTAGCTCCATTATTCACTTTATGTCTGCGGAGGAATGCATATCTTCAATATTTTCTGCACCTTCAACATCTCTGACCTCTTCAGTATCATCTTCGATATCATCTTCACTTTTATCACAGATATCATCCTCAACATTATCATCGACATCATTTTCGGTAGGACGAGAAAAAATATCATTCAACATTGTTTTTGCATTGTCTATCCGTAAGGCACCGAACGTACTAACACACATATTCGGATCCTTATCTTCATTACATCCTTCCCTATGATATGACTAATATTTATATTTTTCATCAAAACCTAAATTAGGTGGATCCGTATATCACTTCTATTCTGCAGCTTCATATTCCTACACCTACAACATGGACAGTACATAGCACCGCTACTTAAATTTCCCAGATTCATTTTGACATACCGCATGAAGGCGTCACATCCCTCCTTGTATCATGTGTCATGAAATCTTTCAAGCCATGGAATATCTATCCATGATTTGTCAGGAATTATCCTCATCTATACATTATATATAATTATTAACTATGATTAATCTCATTACTACTAGTAAATTCATGACTCTTCCTGATAATATACATACAACACACATCATACTTACTTACGTACATATAACATTTAACAATAAAAATATTTTTTTGCATAAAATATATCTGAAACATATATAGAAACTAATTAGACCACTCTAGCGGCTGTCATAGGAAGGCTTATATCCATTAAGAATATAGCAGTGCTTACATCCAACTTCGCACACTTTGTATATTTTTATTTCTTAAAAAATTTGGCAGCACCTACCCATTGTTCTCCCTATACACTACCCAGATGCTATTATGTGTATCGGTAATAGACCGAAACACAGAACAACATACGCTTATTGTACAAGGAGAACAATGAATACGTGCTGCCAAAAATTTTAAGAAATGAAAACATATAAAATATACAAAATTGGATGTATGCACTATTATATTCCTAACCCGTCCGAGAAGGACAAATCCAATAATTACGAATTTCAATACCAATTCTTTCTTCGTATATTATAAAGTAAACGATCATTTTCGGGAGAACATTTTGTCTCCTACCCAAATAAGAGTCGTCTATCTTATATTATAAGTCTAAAAAATTGGATTTAATTATTGGACGAAAGTCTAGGGATAACAATATTTTTTTCATCACCTAAATTGGATATATAACACATTATTAAAATTTATAATGCGTTATATATCGCTCTAATTTTTGAAAATTTTTAATGTCACATATTTTCACATCACAAACTTACATAATCACATATACTTATAGCACGGCGAAACTTAATGTAAATCGGCTATCATGAATCAGGTGTTCCATTAGGATTAATAGTTCACAAGTGTTTAATTAGATTTACGATTATAAGTGTTCTTCAAATGGGGTAAAATGTAGTTGAGTTAGGGTTAATATATAACTGAAAATTTTCCAATTAGGGTTATAAGATTCGAACTCATTTATTTTTGGATCATAATTTAGGGTTTTTAAACTATATTCAGTAATAAATAATATAAAATTTTAAAAATTTCATAAAAATCATACCTTTGAGATGAGAGACAATAAGATCCAAAAACGACGGGAGCGCCATGTGGAGGTCGTGGTCGGGCTGAGGAAGAGGGAACGGGAATGACAGGTGAGGGGGGACGGGAGCTAGGGTTTTAGGGTTTTTTTTAATTGACGGGGGCGGGGAGCGAACAGATGAAAAAGGAGAGGAGAGGGTGCGGGGACAGCGCTAACGAGGGCTGGACGACGGCGTGCAGCAAGAGAGAGATAGAAGGAGGGCGGTGGAGAGGCGAGGCAGGGGGTGGGGGTGGGGGCGCTGAATAGAGGAAGAGGGAGATGGGAGAGAGGGTGGTGGGGCAGCGGGGACAAGGCCGACAGCTTGCAGGGAGGGAGAGAGAGAGAGAGAGAGAGAGAGAGAGAGAGAGAGAGAGAGAGAGACGGGGAGGCGGGGTGGGGGGGAAGCCGACGAAGCACAAGGGGGAGAGGGGCGGCGGGGTTGGGGCAAGATTTAGGGATTTTTTTTCCCCGGGGAGTGTAATTGGGGAAGAATGTGAAGGAGAAATGGGGCGGCGGAGGGGGGTGTGCGGGTAAAGGTTAGGGTTTTTTTAATTTTGGTGTCAACCTAGACGGAATATCCGTCTAGGTTGCATCCTAGATAGAAATTCCATCTAGGATGTCTAAAAATTTTTATTATAAAATTATTTTCCATCTAGTTAGGCAATCTAGATGGAACATTCCGTCTAGATTGCTTCAAACTAGACGGAACAAGCTAGACGGAATTTTTTCAGTCTAGTTTGCCTCAAACTAGACGGAATATAATCTCGTTTAGTTTGCCTCAAATTAGACTGAAAATAATTCCGTCTAGTTTGCTCCGTCTAATTTGCTCATTTTTCTACTAGTGATTTATAGATACAAGATTCAAGGGCGTTAAACACAAACTTATTAAGTATAAGAATCTCATATGATAGTTAATTTAAGTTTAGTACAGTCATATCGTATTGATTACATGATAAGAGATCGATGACAGCCATGCTTGTTGATTCCCAAATAACCTCATCTCATGTGTGTATTTACATAGAGTCAGCAATGTACATGCAATAGGATAAGAACCATGAATTCACATGATGTGTAGATTCATGCAATATTACAAACCAATTGAAGTTTTATGCTTTTAATTCATATCAAAAATTTAATTAATTAGAGTAGAATAGTTGCTCGAATTAGTGCCTTCTTAGAATTAGCCATGTTGGGTTAAACTCTTTACTTTCATAAACTCCTCATATTATATTGGTTCTAAAATATAATTTAGATTAGTCCCTCAGATCTTCAATACCATATTAGACCCTCAATCTTTTAATTTGCTAATAAGTCCTTCAAATCGTAGGTTGTCTTGCAAATTGGTTCTTCAATAATAACTAAATTGCCCCTCAATTGAAGTGTTTGTGAACAACTTTTAGAGAAAACCAGAAGATAAGGTCGAATTGGTCAGTGAAGGACCAATGCCTAAACCCTTAGATGCTGTTTGGCAAGGGTTAAAGAGAGAGTGGAAAAGGACTAATTTAGTTAACCCTTAATGATAATTCGGTTTTGATGTAATAGTAAAGATGAAGGGTTAAGTTTTATATGTTTGGGAAAAACTTTCTATGGTCAATATTACCCCTCACAATTTTAATTATTTCATTTAAACCTTAATTTGTCCTAATTTAATTATATCTTATATGAACTATCAATAGCTCAACAATTTATATACTGTCGGCAATTAA